>JANHFO010004464.1:34241-51856 GCA_032468095.1 Pareas carinatus
CAGCTATGCTGACTGAGGAATTCTGGGAGTTGAAGTCCACAAGCCTTAAAGGGACCAAGGTTGGAGACCTCTGCTTTAGACCATCAGATGCTCAGCCCTGATGAGGTTCTTTAGTCTCTGTGAGTATGCTCATGCATATTCTGTGTTTCATTTTCTGTAGCAGGGCAACATTAGTGCTTTTGTGCACAGACTATGGTGCCGTCATTAATCTGGCAGTCTTAATAAAACCGATCTGGATTATGTCTCCACATCCGGATGCCTTATTGAGTACAGTATAATGATAACTAGCAAAAATATATAGGCTTATTATATTGCAGTCCTGAAACTGAACTGTATGAAGCTTTAAAGGACCAAAGTATGCTGCTTAGATGAAGCAAAGCAAGCATCCTCCAAAGCTTCTGAGACCAATAGCAGAGCTCACACTACAAAAGACTGCTGACCAAGATTAGGCATAGGCTGAGGGGAATCTCGCAGCATGTAATGGGAGCACCCAGTTCAAAACTGTCCTTCAGCAGCCCTAGACATTTAAATAAGTCAGGGGAAGGTAAGCTAGGGTGCAACCTCATTTGTTCCCCTTTCAGATCCACTAGTCAAAGCAGCTAAATGTGTCCTACCTATTTATCTCCTTTCAGCATAGTAGCAAAAGATCATGGTTAGCAGATGCTGAAGGAGGTGGATAAATAATCAGTATTTCTGGTCATAATGGTCCTATTTGCTTTCTTCCAGTACTGCTGGCCATAACTCCTGGTCTGTTCATCCTAGCTAGCCTCCCTTAAGAGGTTCTGGTTTGGAACTTTGTTGTGGAAATGGAGAAGTTGAGTGGCTAGGTGAAGTTTTGTCATCTCACCAGCAATTTGCTGACCTCATCTGCACCTGTTTGCTTTAAGTAATCCAGACTGATCATTCTTACTGATAGCAGGGAATATGGATCGATCGATCCATCTCATATCTGATCATAACTATGGACAACAGAAGCTTATAAATTATTCTAAGAAGAATAAATCGTAAAGCGCATGAATTACATGGCACAACAGCAGCGATCTGAAAAACACCACCATCCCAGGTCTATTATATCTTCAAAGATTTTTAAAAATAAACACACGAGAAGAGAGAAAACAATGAAGCAAATTCAAGAGCTCAAATTATATTCTAGTTGTAATTTATAAAGAAATAATTTATTGGAAATGTATTTTTTTAAAAATGGATGAAAAAATGCAATCGATTCCATCAAAAATCAAAATGGAGTATGTCATGTGTATTCAAAAGAATATTATATTTTTTATGAAAAATATAATCAGCATTACGTATTATGTTTACTAGATTGTTTCACAAAAACATTTGACCAGCTAGAATGGTCCTTTTTAAAGAACATCAGCATTAAACTTTTTAAAAAAGTTATTTAATTGTTGATTAAACTTGAGAACAGTTATCAATTGACCATTTTTCCAAATTAAGAAGCATACAAAATGATATCTAACCAAGAAAGATTTTAAATAAATTTTTATTCTGATAGCAACTTGGAAAACAACATAGGAGAAAAGACATATTATTTTCCTATGCAATTTGTCGGGAATACATATAGGGTATAAACAGAAAATGTATGATGAAATTCAATATAAGTCATTTTTAAAGGATGAATTGCATCTGTTTGCAGCAGCAAAAGCAACACATAATCTTGTGGACCTTATAGCATAAATATTGGTTTACTGAGCAAGGTACCACTCCCTGAATCCGATGAAGATGGTTCTCAATGAACATTCATTAAACAGTGTACGTGTTCCCATATGAACTATTCACTTTTCTCATGAAGGGGATGTTAACTGGGAGGACTTTCAATTTAGCAGTCGTACAGCACCTGCCCTGCTTTAAATTCACATCAAAAGTGTATCAATCTCACCGATTACCAAGGCTATATAGTTCCCCCACCCTAGAATCGAAGAGTTCTTGCTCTGGTTTTAGAAGAATTCTGAATTATCCTGTAGCCCCTGAGATGCCTTTCTAAGTTTTACACGAGTATATCCTCAGAGAAACAAGGGAGAAAAAAGAGAGAAACGCATGGATTACTACTCAAATCTAGAAAATAAAAAATCATACAAGAAAGTTGGATATATATATTATAAAATACTTCTTAATGAAAGAGACCAGTAATAACCCCCAATGGAGTAGCATTGATGCTAGAATTTAACTACAGTATTGAAAAATAAAAAATGTACTTTAAAAATAATTGGTGAATCACAAATGTTAATCTAGTTTATAAATTGCTACTTCATTACCAAGCATCATGATATGTGAAAATAAACAGATGCATTTACAGACAACGTAGAAAGTTGAAAGTGCCATGATAAAAAAAAGACTGACTTATCTAAATTTATATTTAGACAGGTAGAATTGAATATTTGAAATATTTTTAACTAGAGAAGCTTGGCAATAGTAAATATAACATTTCAAAAAGGAACAACAATTCTGCTGTTTTTTCAAGATAATGCTGCTGAATAATAATAGGGCACGAACCACTTTAACAAAGTTCATGGATCTTTGCAAACATGAACCATTTGCACAAACACAGTTCTATGTGGATATTCCAAAATTCTCCGCTTGGACTAATAAAAGATAGTAAAGATTGAAAATTGATAAAAGAATGTAGAAGTACCCTAGAATTTTTGAAGCCAATGTTCTGACTTGAGTTTATACTATTATTCATGGAGAGAAACTCTATTGTCTTGGTAACAAATACTGAAATCAACAAGTTGTGACAATTGGGCAACCAGTTCAAGAATCTGTGATCATGTCCAACAAATCAAGGGAACAAATATCAATGCCCACAATATCAAGATCAATAGGAGACAACATAAACAGCCTTTTCTGTATTTTTAAGAAAAACATTTAAAGAATACAATTTGCCAAAAGCAAGAAACAATACAATTAATCAAAATGGTGGCAATAAGGAATTATTGCACAAACTGCAATACAACAGAGACAAGCAGCAGGAATTTTAGTAGACAACCAACCCCTATTGAATAATGAACAAAAAGAAGTATCTGACTGTGTGCAAGTACTTGCAAACTTTTTTCAATAATTTTCATTGATGCGCCATGAGAAACGGGATGCTTGTTACCAACTTGATCTTTGCTAAAGTTAGAGGAAATGGAAATGTTGCTATTGCTGTAGCATTATCCAGTATTGCAGCAACGTTGATGTCTTGTGGTAGACAGCACATTCTCTCTGTGTGTGTCTCGGTTTCATTTTCTCTTTCTCTCTCTCAAGCAGGAATAAATATCACACTAAGATGTGTAGTACTTAAAGAAACTTTAATTATTTTGTAATAATTAAACTAACTGTAGTTTAAAGATTTTGTTATGATTAAATAAGCATTTATGATTTTGTTAAAATTAACTAAGCTTTTTAAATTTTGTTATATTAAATAGGCATCTTTTATATTATTAAAATGGAAGTTCTCTGATCACTATTTTACAGATATCTGTACCTTTTTAAGAAATTCGTATTGGTGGTTCTTGGGATTTCAAATTATGAATTAAGTGGTCCCTGAGGTCAAAACGGTTAGCAACCACTGCTCTATGTAACATAAAAAAACCACCCCACCCAATCCTGCAAATTTGGTTCAATCCCAATTATTAAGAGAGTGAGCTTTGAAGCTGTAGACTGGTCTCTTCATGATATATGAAGAATGAGGTCTTTGGGTGAATCTTAACCATTTGCTGTGATCAAAATTCTCATCACCTTCTACCAATTGTGAAAAGGAGAAATGATGCTAATGTGGAGAATTAATGCATCAAAAATCGTATTTATGGAAAGGCTTTATCAAGTTTTAATTGAAGGGAAACATAACAATTAAGTGAAGGATGCTGAAAACAAAATTCAGAAAAATCAAAATGATGAAAATATGGTTCTGCAAGAACTATGAAAGAATGTATAAATTTTGTCTACCAAATCTTTGACAGTCCTGTGGAACTGTTCTCAAAGAACTGGATCTTGGTTCCCCACAATGAAATGATGAGAAAAATAAATTCTTTATGACACTTCCCTGGAACAATAAAATAATATTCTACCTTCAATACTATCAGCAAAGAAGCTAACGCTATTCATTTTCCCATAGAATCCCTTCATACAATTGAACTCTCTAGATTGCCATCACATAAACTGGAATTCAAGATAGGCTCTCATCCTTTTAATGAGGAACTTGGATCTTCCAAGACCTGAAATGGAATGTGGATTATTATGCAAGATGATTATGCACTCCATAAGAATCTGGAGAAACCAGTATTCCAGCCTGGTCAGTTGTATGCCACTTTAAGCTAAAGAAAAAGAAGTGAAAATGTTAGAATACTTTCAAGAAATGGCAGATCAACCACAAATGTTGTCATCAAATGTCTTGTTAAACAAAAAGCTTTTACATTTGTTTTGCTATGCACCTTCTTTAATAAAAATATTTTTTCTTAATTTTAGAATCTAAACAATTGCAATTTGCTCATAGTCATTCTGTTTCTCTGTTTAAGTAAGGAAATATCTCTGAAAGGATAACCTAAAAGGTCATGGGTTGTCTAGTAATAAATAAGATTATCTCAGCAGAGGGCAAGAATAGCTACTATTCCTTTATTGCATTGTACAGGCTGAAAAATTGTGGTGAGAATTGACTTCATTTATAAGAGGATCTTTATCTTTATAAAATTTTAGAATATTAGCTGATACCAATTCATAAATTATTTTATATCAAACTTCAGTGGCCCTGCATTTGACGCATCATGTTGCAGAGGTATCATATAAGCTAATTCTAGAGCAATAATTTTCAAATGGGAACAAAATATAAAATTGGGTCATAGCCAATGACTGTCAAGGATGCAATAGATCAGTAAATCATCTATAGCCTTTTCTTATATGTGAGGTATGTTAGCACCTTTGGCTTGAGAACCAATATTAGGCCCAAGCAGATTTCTTGATTATAAGGATGGTGCATAACGGAAAAGCCCCAGAGCTAGGAAGTAGCGATGGGAACCAGTATGACACAGGCACAGGCTATAATAGATACAAAAGTCTTTATATACATCAAGTTTAAACACAGTCCAATCTCCTAGGTCAACAGTCCAGTTATCATACACAGTCAAGCAATACTTTTTACTAACCAAGTTAGTAAGTAGTCTTCAATAGCAATTTCACCAACAAAGTTGGTCAGCAATCAACAGCAATATGCAAGATCAAAACAGGGTCGTAGATCATCAAAAAGAGAGTGGAGCGACTGCTTTCAAGTCTCTTGCTTTTATACTTAACATCCTGGTATAAAGCAACTAGCCTAATTCACCATGACTCAGCTGGTCAGCCATTTTGTAAACCAATCAGTTGGATTTTAAAAGGAACCATAACCCGTATAACCCTAACAAGGTACACCAATGATGGGGGTATCTCATCTTATGCATCAATAGTACAGATATACCATAAGACTATGCCACTGAGTTTCTAGATAGCAGAGTACAGCAGATAGATAAAAATGCATTTCAATTGGAACTTACTGGGAGTTTTTTTACTTCTGTGATTCTACAGAAACCTAATCAATTTTCCTAATATTTTAAATAGTAATACAGCCAACAGAAAAAAAATGTTATCCCCCTCAAGCTAGAAGAAGCTTGACAGAAGAAACAGCTCTTCACTGATGATCCACTCAAGAAAAACAGACTTGGATTTAGATCGTATCAGTTTTATGTGCATTATCATCATAATTGTTGAAGTTCATAATTTTAATTCTATTATCTACGTATTGTTCTCATATATCATAATTCTATCTATTGCGGCCACCATAAAATTTTCTGGGGAATTGCCAAGACCTTTTGTAACACCCTATAGAGTTGGGATGGAAATGGAAGGGAGAGTGGAGAATGCACAGAATTTATGTCTGCTGTTTTTTTTCTTCCCAGCTGTTCTCCATCCCACCCCGATTTTCTGAAGTAGAGCATTCTATCAAATTGACACTGGTTAAATAGGAATGCATTAAAAAGGAGCATGTACAAAAAAAGTAAAGATCTCTGTATACAAGAACTGAACCAATGAAACACTGTTGGAAATCCAATACTGTTGGATTTCAGAAATATAATTTATTAATTTTTTATTCATATACTATTAAAATTATCAACAGGACTGTTCTTTCACAAGGAATATTAGCAACTTTAAAAAAAATCTATTACAGCCTATGTATTGTCTGCTGGGCATTCTTTCCTTGGTAGGTTTCTGAAAGTCTCTTAAAAGTTCGATGTGATTATTTTGTGGTCCTCCGAAGAACTTCTGAGGATGTAAGTCCATGCACAGAAAGTAGTTATGCTGGGATACTCAATGCAGTAGTGGATTGCATGGCCAGAAAACTGTGAAGTAATTGCACCAATCTTTGAGCACCGCAGCTCTTTTTGTATGAAGCATCTGTAGTCTATAGTGCTATTTTAGTACACAACAAACCTGTAGTATTTAAATATGTAGAACGTATATATAAATCAGTTGGGGTGTTATCCAGTTCGCAGAAATAAAAAAAGAAAAACTCATATTTATCATAATGTGACTTTATTATCATCTCAATGTTTAGAAGTTACGACAAGCTCTAGTAAGCAGATACAAATAAATGATTAATACAGGCTTAACCACTGGGCAATGAACACTAAAAATGTTATTCCTTTCAAATGACACCCCACCCTCAAATTCCATATCAAACGCTTACCTCATGATGGATCATTTCAGACTGATTTCCACAAACATTATTTAATTTTTCTAATTAAACCGATTTTTTTCTACTAATTTTTCTTGTTTATCAGCTTTTTATCTGTCTTCACAGAGAATAGAAAAATCATAATAAAACTAGCAGAGCGCAGGCTAAAGGGAACATGTGTAAGTAACACTTAAAATTTAACTGAGAATAAAATGCGTATTTCTTTGGTTAGGAAGCAGGGGGGAGTGAAGCAAAATACTTGGTTGTGTGATAGATGCACACTATAGCATTCTAAAACAGGAGACAAGAATGTCAAGAGTGTTTTCTTCCCCCAACGCCAGATGGAAAGGCTATTATTATAAATGAAAGGCAGCCGGAGTGGATGCCAGGCACTGTTGTGGTGTGCCAGATTCTGGAGTCCAGATGTAAGCTGGCTACCCCTGGGACAGGACAGGCTTCAGCTCCCGCAGAAGAATAGATCCAATCACCGTCTTCTCTGTGTTGATGAAGAGCTGTGCTGTGGTTTCTTCCTCCAGCTCCACTGTGACAAGCACAAGTGACCCACTGTGCACAGTTTTAGCCGCAAACCTAACAGATTAAAAACAAAATTGGTGAGCGGTTCCCGAGAAAACTAATAGAAAATGTTTCAGTGATTAAAGGAATGAAACTTCACAAGACACCCATGGAACATAAATCTTCTCCAAAGCAAAACCATTAACACTGCACAATGCAATATGAAAATAATATAATTTTATATAATGATATGTATCTAATTTGTGAATAAACAATTACAAATGCTTAAAACAACAATAGTTCATTTTGAATTTTGCCTGAAACCGTTTCCCAGAGTATGTAATTGATATGAAGGCTAACCGTATTCATTCATCGGTCAAAGTCTGGTTAACATAATATATATGGTAATCGATAAAGAAGAGTCTCCACAACATACCCTGTTAAGCACCCTCAAATATTCGAACTTTCCAGATTAACAAATCTTTTCAGTTTTACATATTGGAACATTAAATAGATTTCTAATGACTTTAGCCAATAAAAGGAATCGTGAGCTATAATCCTCTATTACTAAATTCCAAAACATGAAAAACCTACTCATTACATGGAATTAAAAGCAAAACTAGTCTTTTAAGCACTGCAACTGATTGAAAAGCCATTTTAGGCACAATGAACTTCTGTCAATCCTGTTAATTCATTCTACATGCACAGCCAGACCCAAGAGACGGGATGGAAAGACATGGCAAGAGGCTACTTTTCAACGTTTCACAAAGCAAACTGCCCCCCCTTTTCTCGGCTTGGAAAAAAAAGCAGGAAGAACCCCAGGCACAACAAAGTTGCTGCACATGGGCTTTTGAAAACACTAACAAGTGTGGAGCAGGTCTGCGACCCACAGTGACCCCACTTTGCAGGGCCAATTCCCTATCCCCTTTCTGAATGACACGTGTCTGAATCAGAGCCATCTGCCTCAATTTGCACAACATCTTCAGCCACAAAAGGACCCAGTTAGCCCTGACAACAGCTCACAATACATAAAAATAAAACTGCTGTGCTGACAGCACGCCATCAGCTATTCAAGAGGAAACCAACTGGTCAGTGTCTCATGTCTGACAATTAGCATGGGCCTTGCGCAGCGCCTCCTGGGCTCCTTAGGGATCTGTTTAATTACCATCAACATAAAAGTGGGAGTTTATCAGCAGATACTCAAAAAGCTTCACTCTAGACTTAATTAAAATATTAGCCTCTTCAGCAGGAAGCAGATTCTCTTTAAATGAAAAGTAATTTCTTTTTTTAAAAATTAAGTATATCAGTATCAAAATCTTGTAACACATTATACTAATTTAAATATATATATAAGCCTTTCCTAACTGCACTCTTCATAGGTCAATGTATTTATTTATTTAGATTAAATATACTATTTTTCCTCTTCACATCTAACAAGAAAAAACATGCCTATCAAAGCAATGCCAACAGTGCCATTTAGTCTCTTTCCCCCCAACAAAATGTTAAAAATCTATGTTTCTCCACTCAATTTGGAAAGGGTGATAATTAAGTAAACAATACTCTTATTAATCTATTTCTTTACCATTTGTGTCTTGGGACTATAGAAGCCGATTATGCCTGATTTCACATAATAAAAGCAACAGAGCTGGGGCTCTCATGGTTTTTCATAGCCTCAAGGTTCATTTTACTCTTGTTCTAGTCTAAACTGCAAGCGATATAAAGTCAATGTTATTATAAAAGCAAACGTGAGCCCAAAGGCACAATAGGGTCAATTCTACTTGGGTACTTTTCATGTCACTTAAGCAATTAGTAAAGAGAAAAAAACTCTTTGAAATAAATAGCTCAAAATCTCTTGGAAAAAGATTTTGTGGTAATAGTAAGAAATCCGTACCATCCTTCTTCAAACAAGTATTAACTTCCCATGTGGCAGGGATTAATGCTGCTATTATAACTAAGACAAGCTAATATTGGAAGCACTTATGCAAGTCAGATGACTAGTATGTCTCACATAACATTTTACTGTTAAAGACAAATCTATTTAAAAGGGTAAGTGTGGTCACAAATATTATGGGTTGTGGGAAGTAAACATTACTTTAGTAAAATAACATCCAGACAACATTCAAGAACACTTTTCTTCAGTAAAGAAAACATACACAAACATGTTGAACAATTACTTAATGGAGAACATAATGGCTCTACAATGGAGGTAGTCTACTTAGGAGACCAATACACTTGGTTAAGAAATATACAGTGCCATGCATCCAAGGCGTGCAGATATAGGCACTTCTCTCTGTAACCTCACCAAGTTGCTCAGGAGCTTCCATAACCTCTACATACATATGTACACATTTTTATTATAAGGGAAGAATATGCAAGTTATATACAGTGCTCAGCATAAATGAGTACACCCCCAACAGATTTGTCAGAAAACCTTTCCTTTCCGAATCAACATTTTCTATGGGACACTATACCACAAAATACTCCCACAAATGCAAGTCATTGATTGCAAACAAGATTTGTCAATCTGTACACACACAAAAGTATTTTTCATAACAAAATATTTCAAGACCATGTTGCAAAAATGAGTACACCCCAACGAAAGTCTTAGGAGCTAAGCTACATTTTAGACAACAAAATCCTAATTAACAAGAATTCAACTACAGGTGAGTCTAATGATTCATTAAACAGGTGTCCCGCAGACAGTAGATTATAAAAGGGCATTACTTAACAAAGAAAACTTCTTTCCATTTTATGCTGTCAGCAATGGCACCACATAGAAATGTCCCAAAGCTTTACTTATCAGTCAGAGTACTGTACCAAAAGTGATACACAATTTAACAAAGATGGAACTGCAATAATCTCACAGAGACGTCCAGGCTGTCCATGGAAGTTTACACGTCGACAGGAGCATCTTCTGATGAGAAGGCTTGAAGAAAATCACCATGCAAGTTCACTGCAGTTAGCTAAAGAAGTAAAAAAGGCAAAGTGAGGTGGCTGCTTCCCATGGCACAATATGGCATACACTACAGAAGAATGGCATGTATGGGTGTCGTCCATGAAGGAAGCCTCTCCTAAAGCCCAGGCACAATATAGCTCACCAAGAATTTGTCAGGGCCCATGCTGAAAAAGAAGATGATTAATGGGACACTGTACTCTGGAATGTTGAGACCAAGTTAAATGTTTTTTGGAACTGATGGGTTTCAAAACCATATGTGGTCGCAAAGGTGAGGAGTACAAAGAAAAATGCATGGTGCCTTTAGTGAAACATGGTGGTGGCAGTGTCCTTCTGTGGGGTTGCTTGAGCGCTGCTGGGGTCGGGGAGCTGCATTTCATTAATGGTATCACGAATTCACAGATGTACTGCTTTATATTGAAATAGAAGATGCTACCATCACTTCGTGCCTTTGGTTGTCGTGCACTTTTCCAACATGGTAATGATCCAAAACACACATTTAAGGCCACTGTTGCATTTCTGAAGAAAAACAGGGTGAAAGTGATCCAGTGGCCAAATATGTCTCCTAATCTGAACCCAATTGAACACCTTTGGAGTATTCTGAAGAGACAAGTTGAACATCACTTTCCATCCAGCATCCAGGCTATAAAAGAGATCATTCTTGAAGAATGGAAAAAGATAGATGTTGCAATATGTTGCCAACGTGTTCATTCCATGCCTAGAAGACTTGCTGTTATCCTTACAGATCATGGAGATTATAAAAAATAGTAGATGTAATCATTTTTGTTGTGGGGTGTATTCATTTTTGCATCAACTAATTTAAGTAAAACTGAACATTTTATAATCTAAGCTATATTATTCACCTTAATTTTATGTAATGAGCTAAACAAATGTTCTATAAAACTCACTTTTGTCGCCTTTGTGGAAATTGTTCTTGTGTTCATCGAGATATTGATTGAAACCTTACTTTTCAAAGGGGGTGTACTCATTTATGCTGAGCACTGTACTTTCAAGTTAAACAATTGTAATTATAAAACTAAGGCATATAATTAAAAAAAACACCTTTGGATCCTCCATTAATTATACAAATCTGACAGGGGCTACGAAGGACAGCTTTTTTTGTTTTTATCTTCTCTTCTCAAATATCTATATGTATGTACAACAACTGGAACTTCCATTGCTAAGCAGTGCAGTCATTAAGTGGATTTTGCCTGTTTTTATGACTTTTTTTAACCTGTTAAGTGAAACACCGTGGTAATGAAATGAATCACACAGACATTAAGCAAATTCAGCTTTCCTCATTGACTTTCCCTTTCTCTTTTGCTACGAACACATACAGTCTTTATAATTTTTCTAAATAATTCAAGGCGCTGAACCCTATGGTTATTGGAAGCCCTCTGGGAAGGTTGCAAATAGTGATCCTATCACCCCAGGATGTTGCAGCCATTGTAAATACATGCCAGTTGCCATCACGTGCCTGAATTTTGGACACATTATTGCTGCAACACCCGTAGGTGTGAGGATTGGTCATGATTCACTCTTTTCAGAACCATCATAATTTTGAATGGTCATTAAATGAATGGTCATAAATCATAAATTTTGAAATTAAAGGTTGATCATTTTAACATATATCTATTTTGAAAAAGAGATCTTCATTTATAAAAATTTTTGATAACCCTCATAAAGAAAAAAAAAGCCTTCAGATTATATATGTTTACCCTTGTCCTTCAAAGGAAGCAATAAAGCAATGTCTAATTATGAAAAACATTCCTAATTTAAATTCTAAAGTAACAAACTGCTGGTTTTTAAATTAGTGCTATCCCCAGTTTGTTTTTCACTCTTAAAATGACGATAGATTTATAAGTTGGTGTAGAAATCAAAATTTTCAGAATCAGAAGGCCACTATATCATTCCTTAGAATTTAAAAGATTTTAATTGTTTATTCATTTATATAACCTCTTGTTACAACAGATCTACAATACTTTTCAACTACATGCTTTCTTTTGTGTAGTTCTGATCTAAGTTCAATTTCTTCCTCTTTTCAGATTAACCTGTAGCTGTTATAACAGTCTATTCATGCTAAAACTTTTTTCCTACACTCTACATGTAGCTTTCATTTATTGCCTGCTGAAGCAAACAGAATCCTATTAGTAAGAAAGACAATCACCAAAGGCCCAGCCCTGGCTGTATAAAAATAATTAGCCCAAAGCTGACAAATGAATAATTAAATTGCATAATGAATTAATCTCCCAATCTGAAATACCAGGTAGTCTTTGAGCAGACATGAAAAAAACCTACAATCTTGTAACTACTGTAAACCATAAATTTAGCATAAACCGGTCCAAAGTAATAAAAGCAATTATTCTTGTTCTTTTATCAGTAACATAAAGAGAGCTGCAAGTCATAAACAAAAGTCACTTTAGAATGTAACTACATGGTGAAATAGTGTTTCTAAAACAATTAGATTCTGCAATTTAATATACTATACATACCCAGCCTTTTTCCTTCAGCTGTGCTTCAAACAAAATAAAGCCACAAAAGGCAGGCAGCCAATCCTCTCTGCCACCCTCTCTCCCCCACTGTTATATTGGCAGATTCACAGAAAAGTATGATTGCAGTTGTATTGATTTGTTTCATTTTATTGTTCTTATAATGTAGTTAGCACAATTCAACTTTCAAACCAAACCACCAAGTATTATAGCTTGAAAAACAGAATGGCATGTGTAGTTATTTAATATTGAAAAGCACTACTAAAAACCACAATTTGATTTGTATCAACATTTAATAGTTATTCTGGCATTTACTACATCTCTTAGGTTACTATGACATTTTGGACTCTGAAAAAGAATTGGTTTCCCTGCAAAATTCAGTATTTCTGTGTTAAAAAAGGAAATTATAAACAGTACCCATTGCCTAGTTCCCATTATTGAGAAGCAGCTATAATAATCAGATTGTAAAACTGAGCGCTCAGCCAGAAAGTTTAATTCTACACAAATAATCCATAGTGGTTTAAACATAAACCAACTTGCAAAACATGCTCTGCTTAGAGAGTCAGTTCACAACAACATAAAGAAAAAAGTGATCCACATGTTTTATATTTCTTAATTTCAGATATAAAAGCAGTGCTGCTCTCTAGTGGACAGCAATCAGGATAGTTACCTTGCCTATCTTGATTCAACAAAAAGTCCAAATAGCACACAGGCAGACTTAAAACTAACACACCGCTTTTTGAAATGGAATTTTGGTTCCACATGATTCATAAATAGTAAAATTATTCAGAGTGCCTTTTCTATGGACTATGGAAAAAGGAACAATGGATGCAATTTACTTGCATCTGTTTCAACTTATTTCACAGATAATTGGGACTGATGGGGAAAATGAAGGGGTACTAATACTTTTAATTGCATCTATATGCCATCAACCCAAACTTGGTAGAGTAGAAAAGAAGGTCTTGGAAAACATGTTGAGATGCTGTAGCACATTCATATCTAAAATATCAAAATTCTGCAAGCAATGGTTTTTAACCTATGACTGTCTGAGGAAGCAGAAATTGCCATTTGAAACATGATAGAAAGAATATTGATACTTTCGTATTTTAGTGATGGAAAAAACTTCTAATATTGTAGATAGCTAAGGTCAAATTATTACATTCTGAACTCATAACAAGAAGACCTAGCTGTCTTAGGACAGCTGGTAAAGCTAGAAGGAAGGCAGATGGACTCAATTACAATTGTGTTGGGTGCACCACTGCAGACCTGACAACAGGTCAAATCTTGGAGAAGCTATATCTATATGGTTGCTAAGAGTTGACAATGACTTGACAGCACATAATCAATAAATCCATTAAATCCAATACCTAGGCACAAAGCCTCTCACATGTTTGAACTTCATCCCACCTCTGAAACATAGAAAAAAATATTCCATCACATTAGCATAATCATTAACTTCTCCACTGACGGGGTTGGGGATAGATCCATTCATATGGATACATACCTATATACTTCAGTTCCTCTATTTTTACTTTGGAAAGACATTCAGAGTATTTTTTAAGGAATAATAATAACCATATCTTGGAACTTTATTAATTACTGGTGGAATGGAAGACTTTTAAATTGGATGGTTACTAATTACATGAGGGAAATTTTTTGTAAATCAATATTGACATTGAAAATCATATGTAAGTAAAAAAGAAAGGAAAATTAATCATATCATCAATTTAAAGCTGTGTGTCATAATGAAAAATAGTTTTGCGAGTGTATTTTGGCTTGCAAAAACTTCGACAATTCAAAAACTAAAATTTAAAATTTTGAGCAAGTCCTGGTATATGAATTTAATGACTAAAATTGATCATTAATACACTATAGGCTGGAAGGTTTGGTTTTCAAAGCATTATTTAAATTCTAGAATTGTCAACTAGTGGTTGCTAAAACAAACAGCTCTCTGGATTGTAAATGTAATATCTTTTATGCCAGTTGGGAGCATCCACAAAGGGAAGTAGCAACTGCACAGTTAGAATTCTGAGATTCTTTGAAACTTCACATGCATCACAAACATATCCCAGAACAAGTTTGTGATTATTGCCTATGCTGTGTGCAATTACTATTATTGCACACAAAACAATCTTAAAAATACTGAATCGGACCATTATCATCTCTAGACTTAATCCATGCTCAATGATATAAGGCAGAAAATTTTCAAATGCTTAATTTTTGTCCAGGAAAGTGTATGTTTCACTCTGTTCAATACTAACAATAAAGAATTCAATTTCAAATATAGTATTAGCCAAGCTTGGCAGTTGGAGAGTTCAATCATTTCCCCCCAAGTGATTGTCTCTAGCAAGTGTGAGAAAAAATATGTATAGTATTTATATTTACTATAAAAACAACACAAAAGTTTATGAATGTTTATCAGGAATAATATATTATACACATTTTTCAAAACCAGAATCAAACAATATTTTAAGTATCTATTTTAAGAGAATTATTTTGGTCATTTGTGGATGGAAAAGAAAGTGTTCTTACATTAAATGTTTTGTGCAGATAAGCCTAATTTGCATAAGAAGGATTTCCAGAAAGTTTTCCAGCTGAATTGTTTCAGAAAATAATAGAAATACAGTGAGGTGCATTATCAGCTGATGATGAAAGCAACTGCATTGCTCATGAACAAAATTTTGAATTATAACAATGCTTTATCATCAAGAAATAATAGCATTCCAACTATATAATTGATAATTTAGTAAGATGGAATTTCTTGCAGGTAGAAAACAATAATTGGTAATTTTGAGAGTATCATTTCTCCAAAAGCAATGTTATTCCATGTCTGCTTCCAAAGAAACTATAGTTAAGAGCTCATGTAACACAAATACCAAATGGCTATAATTAGAATTATTAATGGCTCAGCATACATATTGTTAAATCTATATGACTGCAATATGCAACTTTCATGCTGCTAAATGATAGACATGAAGCAATACTTATGACTATATTTACCTCTCAATCATTCATATGAGATATAATTTAAAATGATACCATGTGAATGTCTTAAATATACATTGGAAATTAATTGGGATTTTATTGAAAAAAATCTTTTTATTAAAAGAAAAATGTTTCAAAATGACAAGTTTATCTTTATTGGTGAAAGATATCAATTACCTTTATTAAACTTTAATAATTTCCAGTATAGTAATTACATATTCCACAATAAAGTAATATTACCAATCTCACTACTGGTTGTGTACTGAATTAGAGCAAAGATAGAAATGATTTTATAATTTTTGTAACTTATATGAATCCAAAGATACCCATTTCTAGATTTATTTTTTAAGAATATGACAATTGTATTGATTGTATTCATTCATTCTTGATAACTCACAATACACAACCTACTCGTATTTGTCCCTAATATGTGAAAAAAAAGCTGCAACAATGAGCTGCAACTGAACTGCAGAGGCAACCGATGTACAATAATTTTTCAAAATATCAAAATTGAGCATATTTAATGTGAAAACTGTAAGTGTTGTTGCTCAAGACAAACATATTTAGTGAACATCCAAAACTTCCAAACTGTATGCAGCAAAATAACTGAGACAAAAATTCAAGTCACTTAATGGAAATTTAAAAAATTAAATTTGGGATAGTAGTTGAAGATGCTATAAGTGTTTCTTAGTATATTGACTTTTTCCCCCTAGATGGACATTTATTTTCCTTTATTTTCTTACTTTTCAAACTGCAAGCAGCCCAGAGTTGTCTGAGTTTGAAAACTTCTAAATTTAATAAACAAACTGAAATGTTGCTAGATGGTTCTACTAAAGAATGCACACAGGAATTAGATTATCTGTTTGCCTGCCTCTCAAAGCAAGTGTACCTGTTTGGTAGACCCTCAGGTCTGTATTGTTCCAGCTTTTTCATACCCTTGCTGCCATGGGCTTGTAGAATCTGGACAAGTGTAATAATATCAGAGCAGGAGGTCTCATAGCATAGAGTCACAATACTCGTGTCACTTTCACAAAGCTTTTGACAAAATTTCACACCAAAGATTCTGGAATAAACATAAGCAATCCTAAAATAACAAAAGTTCTTTTAAAGAGTACATTACAGAACAGAAAGCACCACAAAAGGTCATTTTTCACAATAGAGTACTGTATGGTAAACAAGTCAGATAGCCCAAGGATGTGATTATTAACTTGTTTATGTTCTGGAGCTATGGGTAAAAATTGCCAGCTTTGCAGCTGACAACAAATCAAGATGATAAGGGAAAATGCAGTTGTATGCATTAGAAGTGGCAACAGTGTCATGACACAGTTCACAGAGAAGTCTAATCCAGTGAATATTATCCATAGAATCACATCTCAAATATTAAAAGCTACATCCTGACAAATGTTTACTGCACAATAAAACTATTTTTCTTCCCTGGCGATAGCTGAAAATCATATATTGATCCAAATAAGGACTGAATTTAAATGATAATAGCTAGCAAGATACAATTGTAACAAAATGATCAAATATAAAACAAACAAGAATATATTTATTTTCTTGTGCCATCACTTGTGCTGAACACCCAATTCCCATGGTACTGTCATGTCTAAGTATAGACATATAGTATGACTGTATTACGTTTATTATTTTCAATTGTTCCACTACCTTCTTATTGGTATTATTATTATTACTATTATTATTACTTTGCTGTTTTGCATGTACACAGAGGCAAATTTCTTGTGTGTCCAATCACTCTGGGCCAATAAAGTATTCTATTCTATATACACCACTGTGCAATAATATACATTCCAACATTCTTTGATTGAATCCAAAATATAAAGTAAAATGTTGCCACAAAGAATACTGAATGTTGATGTTATCCAGACCATGTATTTCATATACCGTGTTTCCCCGAAAATAAGACACTGTCTTATATTATTTTTTGCTTCCAAAGGAGCACTAGGTCTTATTTTCG
>JANHFO010004464.1:80684-91465 GCA_032468095.1 Pareas carinatus
GGGTTTTCAGGTGTTGTCCCAGATCTTTTGGGATTGCACCCAAGGCGCCTATTGTTATTGGTATTGTCCTTGCTTTCATCATCATCATCATCATCATCATCATCATCATCATGGTAGGCCATCACTGAGCTGGTTATTATATAGTGTAGCAAAATAGTCACTTTTAGGCAACATTTAAAGAGTATGGTGGAAAAAAGAATTAGTGCAGATGCAATCATTATGATTGGTCAATTGTATGGGTTCCAGATTTAATCATTAGACCAAGTGAATTCAATATTACTTAAATTAATCATTCTTAAGTATGATTAGGCCTAGATCCAACTTTCATTTAGCAATTTGATTTTAAAAACTGTAGCAAAAAGATGTCATCCTCTTGGCAATCAAAAACAAGATTCTCAAAAACCCTTCCCTTTATTTAAAAGGGAAAAGAGATGACATTATAGAGATCTTGATAGCTGATACTTTTACTTCAGCTCCTAATCTATATTAGGTTTACTGGGAAGGAACCTTAGTTCTTGCTACAGCCTTTTAATAGACAGGGAGGTGCCTATTTGCCTGATAATGGAGAATATGAAATATTTGGAGTGGGTAACATTTTGTAATCTGTCATCTATCCATTCAGGTTCTGAAAAAACCCATAGCAAAAGACTTATTGAAACCTATTAAGCCACTATAGACCTCACACACTAATAAAAAATCCCTATATAATTTGGAGATTATATGCTATACTTAGGCAATATATGAACACAGAGACATTCACTCAATTCAAAGCACAATTTTATATATCCAGAGAGAGATATTTAAATCAGTGCATCTGGTTTGTTGCAGGAAAAAAATCTGCAATATTTTGTATGAAATTATTAGTAGTATAATAGGTAAAAATTATTTAAAAAGCCCACCACTTAATTATAAATGCAATCTATCTGGTGCCACTGGTATTACCAATTGTAATTCTAGTAAATAAAGCCAATACTTATGAACACATTTCCTTGAATTAATTTTGTACTCTGCCACTGACCATTACCTTAATTTCATATTTTTGTTTGAATTCTTTGGTTTTACGAGCACCATGAAGGCCTATGGGGGGAAAGTGTCAAACTGCATATTATCACTACTGACAAACTCAACATTTTATGAAGAGCTTCTGCTCACTCTGACATCTCCTTACCTTCTGTAAATAAGAAACAATTCATTTTGTAGCCTTGACTTTAAAGCCCAGCCTTTTCACTTTTTCTAAACAAGTGACAAAGAACAAGGAAGCTGATTGAAGGGATCCATTATGTATCAACTTAAAGAAAGGCAAAGTGATTGATGAAACTAGCAGTCACCTTCACTGCTAACTACTGCACCTGTATCCTTTTTGTCAAATGACCTGAAAATCCTGCTGACAGTTTCACATTCACTACAAGGATACGCTGTAGTTTTGAATACTTTTATTTGCCTTCAAGACTTCAGGTATAAGTTTTTGGAGCCTAAATTGGGTTTTCAAACTTTTCCATCATACATTAAACCTCCATTATCATGGGTTACTGCACATATTGTCTTAGAAGAACTAATACTAGCAGGTGAAATGTAGTCTTATCAAAATTATTTAACACAGAATAATTCAATACCTGATTATTATATCAACAAAATACTTCATCTATAAAAGGTCATTAATTTGAGAAAATTACTGTGTTCGTGGACTCTTTTTTCACTCCTTGAAAGTCCCAAGTAACAAATTTAAAGTATGCAATATTAATTCTAGGTTGCCAATTAATTATACTTAATGGAACTGCATAACAAATTATCAGGGTCTTTCTGAACATACTGAATAACAGATTTACTGTTCTTCTAGTAGATAAGTCATTTAATATATTTCCTTATTGTGGGAATCTAATCTACCAACAATTCTTCTATTCTATAACCTATTAGGAAAAAAGCGGATTAATACAAACTAGTACACATTTCAGCAAAGGGAAATCCACAGCTGATTAAGAGAATGAATGGTAGTTATTTTTTCCCCAATAATTGGCTATATATGAATACAAAATTGAAAGCTGTTCCTAAATTCCTCTCTCACCAAATTTATAATGAGAAGAAAGAAGGTAGCATGTGTTTATGACTTAAATGACATGTCTTTAACCTGGAAAACCTATTAAACCAAGGGGGAACATTTCACCTCTGAAAGGAGGAGCAATTGATTACCTGCTTATTCAGTCAATTAAAACTTATATTATTAAAAGATAGTTAATGTTTATTTACCAAAATCACTTTTTGTACAATTATTAACTCTAGGTAGGTTTTTTTCCTTCTTATATAAAAAGCTTACTTAATACATTTGTTACTAAATTCAGTACTATGCTCTTTTTATTTTCTTTTTAAAATCTACCAGGCAATAGGACACTTGAGAGCCCAGAAAATCTCCAAAGGAGCTGGTATGTTCTGTGTGGGACATAGCACCATTTCCTCTGGGCATTTATTACCTGTTAAAAACCAATCTTTTGGTGAGTGGCAGTTCAGGGTTTTTGAGAGCAAGCTGCAATATTTCTTCGGGTCTGCAGAGTCATAATTAAAGCTGAACTGAGTGGAATTGGAGAGGGAAGGTCAGCGAGGTGCCGTATGAGAGATGAGGCTGGGCTGATGGGCACCAAATGAACAAATTATGATGGGCCCCACTCAATGTGATGAGGTCAAATGCTTGTTTCTACCCACTGACAGTTCAATTTCCCTGCAATGTCTCTCGGTTCTCTATGAGCTAATTATGAATGAAAAGTTATCAACTGCCTGCACCAAAAGCTACTTAAATACCTTTTTCTCCAAGCTTTTAATGTCAAAATATTGTAAAGAACAGAACATTGGACCAGTTTTTGAGCCAAACAAGGCTTTGGTTGATCTAAATATCAAAGATAACCCACACATTTTTCTAAGTTACAGAATATATGAAACAAGTTTACCAGCTGTTGCCTGCTTAGCAAAAATATTAATTTTATAAAGCAAATCTTTTATTGTACATACAAACATTTCCCATCACAATAGCAACACTGAGCTCAAATGTTTTTGCTATCAAATTTTCAAATGCCATATCTTTCTTGGGATGGTGACACTGAATTACTATATTTTAAATATCAATACTATTAAGTATTCTAGCATACAAATGTATGATTACACATGTGAATTTGCTTGATTTGCTTTAAGGGACAATTTATCTATTGCTTATGATATTCAGTTATTTTCTTCGCAAATGTAAGGACAAATGTTTTTAACTGTTCTGAATCCTATGACATCTGACAAAAACAAAATGTCATCAATTTAACACCATTTAAAAGATATACATCTATTGAAAATATATTCAAATTTACTTCAAAATGATATGAAAAATAACTCCTAATTATTGCTTTAACATAAGATGTCCCTATTCTTTAATTTCCGTTCTGTACAGACCAGATACATAAGGTAACACATACACAAAAACAGATTCCACAATAACCTGCTATTCAATTCCCTTTATTACAATAAAGCATTACTATCATGAAAAGAAACAACAGCTGCAAGAATGTTCTAATCTTTATATTTACTATCATCATATCAAGTATGTTTCAAAAGCTAATTCATTAATAAGAACAAATATTATGTTGAGTTTGTGTGTTAGGTTTGAATATTCTGTTTTAACCAACCTCCTATGGTTTAATGGCAATCATTGTCTTTTTAATTGCTGTCAGTTATTTTGAAAGTATCAACTGTGATTGGTGAATTTAGAATACTATCTTGTTAAACACAGCTTATCAAGAAATATCAAATAAAATTATTGTTGTACCATCCTCATCTTTAAGTAGCACAATTAACAGCAGAAAAATACAGTTCATTCATTACAGAACCTTTCAGGAAGTTGATTTTTTCTAATTCTGATTGTAATTGCATTGTTCTAATCTTGTATTATAAAGGCAGCTGCTTGCCTATCATTTGTACTTTCCTCGTTAATCCTGACTCAGTGAATTAACCTTTAATTACCACTGTTAAAATTGAAATGAGCCTCTTGTCTGACCAGGGCTGCCCCCTTTCAGTGCATGATTCTGATGAAAATTTTTAGGGTCAATGAATATGTCCCATGTCATGTCTGATAGATGCTAAAGATGTGAAGACGTAAATGTTACCTTAGAAAGATGTGATTGAAATTTTAAAGAAACTAACCCTACTGACAAAAATGTTGAATCTTCATTTTCCAAAGAAAATATCAACAGGGACAAAAACTGCATTTTTATATTTTATATCAAATGTTTTTTGAAAGCAGCCTTGTACTAAAATATGCTATATATGACATGTATGAATATATATGAATTATCTGGAATAATAAGGTAGCATTACTATCCTAATTTCTTATATATTTATATTGTCTGATATGTATAAACTTTCCCACTAATTTCAATATTTAATTCTTAATAGAAATTTGTCGAGAACAACCTTACTTCAGCAAATGTATTTCCATATATAGCACTTACATTTTCTGATACTGTCTGAATAAGGTGCAAATATAAGCAATCTTAATTCTATTAATAGCTTTCTGTTACTTAAGTTGGGTCTTTTTAATTTTAAAAGGATACAATAATTGGAAGAGTATTATATTGTAGCAAAACACATAGTTTACAACTTGAATCTATAATTCACTTGATGAGAGATCATTGTACCTGACAAAGAGTTTATATGATCCTAACAACTGCAAGTAATTCTCCTTGTTATGAAAGTTAAGTTATTTTCAATAAATGGTTTGTATGTATGAATCTGTGTTCTTAATCTTCTTTATTGTAATAATTAGACTATGGAGCACCATCCTGAGACTTTCATTAGCCTTCACCCCAAATAACAAAACATATATCATGTGGCAAATCCTATTATTTGCTACTTACATCCAATATGAGACAAAAATATATAAGCCTGGACTTTTTGTCATAGAGTTGCAAAATGCTTTCTGTCATTTTTTTCATCACTGCAGTTTTAGACCAGGTGGCTATGCCGACTTAATTTTTAAGGTACATGTTACTTGATAAAGTCACCTTGTTTTTTAGAGGTTTTAACTCTGTTATGTTAAAATGTTTCACTGTATTAATTTTACTGTACATAATTTAGTGTGTTCTTCTATGTATTATAACATTTTATAAAGCACTTCTATTTTATAAATAAACTAGCAGTACCAATCATATCTTTCAGCTATAGAACTGCCCAATCACAAATAAATTATATGTTGATCTAATTTAAACAATAAAAGAGGTATGCAGAATGGATAATGAGCCCCTCCTCTCATCGAACGTTTTTCCTTGAGGTGATTTGTCTCCATGCAGGTTACAATATTGGAACTGAGATGGGACTAGGGAGAGATGACTGCGGGTAAAGTGTTGACAGAGTGGCAGAATCGGGCATCAAGCTATCGTTTAGACTTTGGATAGCAGACCAAATCTAATGAAATATACCATCTAGCTTTGCTCTTGATTCTACACTAGCAGGTAACATCATCTAAAGTATTAGAAAACTAATTTCTTGCCTTAATTCAAAAGAATGTAATTTCAAACAGATTAGTGTTTATGTGAACAAATCAAAATTTATCAATTTTGTGGAAGAAAGTGCAGAATCTAGACATAGAATCAGGAAATTATTAAAGAAGCCTAAAATAGAAACATTTCATTTTGGCTACATCTGTAGTTTGGAATTATTTTTTCACTATGTATTTTTCTTGTATTTCCAAGAAATACAAGTAAAGGTAATAAATACAGCTGAAATCTTCCCTAAATCATATTTTTGATTATGATCCACCTGACTATTTTAATGTGTTCTATATAAGGTCATACAGTACCTGCAGAAAGTCCAAATCTTTGATGATGCAAAATGTACCAAACCAATTCTGCACCATGTTAAGATTGTACTGCCTTGACTTGGAAGATATGAACTTTGGATTCAAATCAAGGTACTATATTAATATTTAAAAAATCATTAACAAAATCAGATTAGAGCCTAACCATTTAAAGGAGTGCTTCAAGAACCTGTCAGGTTATTAGGATTTGTAGATCTTTAGGGGTCAACATTATTCCAAAAGTTCTATTTTTGATATTGGCCTTGTGCAAATTGTGGAATATTATCCTTTTTGAGTTAAAATTGGTTTCCAACCTTCCTTTGTTTTTAAAGGTGATTCATTTTCCAAGGGCAAAATGTTAAATATAAATGATAAAATCAATATGATATGATTCTTTAAATTGTCTATTTAGACTGGCTGTTTTTAGTTATTTTAATATTTTGACTGGTTTTAGGTGTTTTTCATATTTCAGTTATTATTCATTTATATCAAATCTGTCATGTTTCAATTTATGAAAGGATGATACTAAAATATTAATAGACAAATAAATAAAATCTTTAAAATTACAAGTTTGCTTATTAAAAAAGTTAAAAAAAATATATCAACATCCAAATAACAGATGATCAACTATAGTGTTCATAGTAAACATTGATGTTGCAAGTCTAACACCTCAGAGTTGCCTTGAACCATGAGATGGATGGCAAATAAATGTGAGTAAGTAAGTAAGTAAGTAAGTCAGTCAGTCAGTCAGTCAGTCAGTCAGTCAGTAAGTAAGTAAGTAAGTAAGTAAGTAAGTAAGTAAGTAATGACAGAAAAGGACTATTTTGTCTAAGAAGTCACCAACCAATTCATGAAGATAAAAGATAATGAAGATTAGTTAAGAATTGTGACCAAACAAGATAAAACATAGAAATACAAATCAGCATGAAATAAATGCAAGAGGATTTTTCAGCTGCAGGCTGCTAATAAAATTAAGACCAAGCATAACAAATTTTCTACATACATCCGAAATAGGAAGCACTTAAGACAGCTGCTGGATAACAAGGAAATTAAAAAGTACTGAAGGAAAGGAATAAGGCAAACTAAATGTTTTTGCATTTATTTTTTATTTTTAAATCAGGTACATTAAGAAAAGCATTGCTAAAGATAAAAGTATATAGCTTTGATCAATGTACATAAATAAATTAATAGATAACATTCTAAGCCAAGAGAAAAAACTCTGATTTATGGTTCTAGATTATGAAGAAAGAACTAACTGAGGGATCCGGCTTTGGATTTAACACTAAACGTGAGTGCTTATTTCCTACTTTAATTGTTTTTTGTTGTCAAAACTAAGCAGAATCAGCACCTTTCCTTGATCAAATGTCAGAATCAACCAAGCCAGTCCATATTCTTTGCTTTTGATTTCAGCCATTGTGTTAAGCAGTTACAGCTTAATAGGATGACACACTTTCATCAGGAATCTTTCAATCTTACGTAGATAAGCATATTTAACACGATTTGACATTCAGAACATTGTGTCTTAGGTTTCTTAACATAGACAGAGAGCAAATGGTTCCTATTTCCATTCATTGTTCTTCTTCTCAACATGGAAGTATTTCTAGGGAAAGTGTCATGTCTGAAAGAGTATGCTCTAAAGGCTGTGTGTAATTTAAAAACCAAACTTTTCCAATTTCAGGTTTTTCCCTTGATAAGGCTAAACTATATTGTAAGAATCCAACAGTTATTCCATGATGCACTCATACTTCTCAGATTTCTCCTTCCAATGGCAGTACCTTCTAAAAGTCACACCTGAAACGATTCTTTAAGCCAGGGGTCCCCAACCCCTGGTCCCAACCCAACGGCACTGATCTCCAACATGCCAGCAACTGGTCCGTGCAAACAAGCCAAGCCCCATTTACAAGATGCAGGCAGCATGCAAAACCACCCTCCTCCAGTCTGTAGAAAAATCTTTTTTCATGAAACCGGTGCCCTAAAGGTTGGGGCCACTGCTTTAAGCCTTAGCCACATCATAGTACTTCTGCCTTAAAAGATAGTGAGTTTTCAGTGCTAATGTAAGAGTTCTGCACTAAGTATTGGATTACATTAATTTAGTGATCTTTTCCTAATCAAATATGACTCTCTAATTGTTACAGTTTCCCTTTGGTATTTTTCCTCAAAATACTTGATCATACGGCATCCTTTCTGTAAAACAAGGCAAGTGTTAGAAGGATGCCCACTTACTTTTATGATTAATGTGAACATAAAAAAGAAAAGAAAAACAAAGTATTCTGAATTAATTACTATTGGTTAGACATGATGGGCATCTCTTGTAAGTGCACTAAAAAGTTTCAGTGTTGGATCTTCTATTTCATACTTTTTCTGTTTTCTATTCACCAGACTTCGTGCATTTTATAGTCTTTATCACATATAATGCAAACAACAACAAATTGTGGCACACCAATATTATGTATTTATAGGAGTAAAACTACTTTATTATAAATAGTCAATTGCCATACAGATGACAGAATTAAATAAGATCAATGCAAAATCAATGGAGGCAATATTTCTATTAGGCCAACTGAAGTTGTTCAAAACAACTGGCAGCTTGAATGTGAAAAACTTTATCAGGCAATTTGGATGTGGGAAGGGAAGAAAGGATAGGTGAAAGATTATATTGAAGTAGTCTCTGCACCAGTCTACATGGAAAATTTAAAGCAGGTCCAATAAAGTACTACCTTTATGGATTTTTATTCTGTTGATCAATGTGATAATATTGCTGTTCATAAAACATGGATAATAAATACATTTAGCTATTCTATAGCAGGATTCTATAGACATGAAGGGCAGTAATGGAACTAATGCTAGAGCATCTATTTCTTCAAATCACAGACAGCCCAACTAATTTTCCTTTCTTGAATCTTGAAAGCTTGGAGTGATATTGTATGCGCTCTGTTGATCTAAATAAAAGCATTGTCTCTATGGTCTTGATTCCCCCCCCCTCATATTATCATACCTGTAGCATCCAGACAAATTACCTTTTTGAAAATTAATGTAACAATTATATTCCTCTTGCAGGTTGATCTAGTACTGTATGTCTTATGAAAACTGTAAAGTTTTGTGCTTGAATTTTAAATTTTAGGTAAGATGAAAGCCACATATCACTATAATATGTTAGTTTTATTGTTTCACAGTGAAAGGTTTCCTCAGTGTGTGTATATATGAACTATCAATTTTAATATAGCATATAGCAGGAGTAAATCCCAGTAAATCCCAGTAGGTTTCTTAATAAAAAACCACACGAGAAAGACACTCAGTTCAATAGACCAATGCAGCAACTAAAGAATTTACTGTTGTGGCTGTCAAATACTCTAGAAGAAGGAAATTCTTGGGCATAATTTGCTGAGAATGGTTTATGCCTTGGACAATCACTTTTGTTTTTCTAAAACTCACACTCTTTCAGTCTTATTAGTATGCAATATTCTCTTAATATATAGTATAATTCTGATAAGTCAGACTAAAATGTGAGCTCTTTGTTAGATTGGAACTCCTTGTAAAACTGATACAAATTCTGGTAGGAAAAAAATTGCATAACGTTCCAGAAAATGCTTTTGGTTAAAAAAAATCTATAATACTAATTTATAAAATTATCTTCTATGAATACATTATATAAACACGAGCTTTTTAAATCACTCAAAACCTGTTGCTGTCCCTGCTTTCCACTTTCAAATATATTAGAGAGATGTATAACATTCAAATAATAAATTGTTGAAGATGCAAAGATACTTAAAAATATAGAAAAATAACTCAGTTCATAATTACTTACATCAATGACTGAAGAACTTGATAAACTTAAACCTTCTAGGTCTGCTGCTAAGATGGGAGAGAGAATCGGTGGTTTGCAAAAGGTAGTAAGAGCTGGTAGAGGGCTGACTGAAGAAAATAAAATGATTAAGAAGAATTAAAATTGAATACATATAATTAAAAATCATATGAATAAGACCATGATTCTTTGGTAACGTAAGAAAATAAAGAGTTCTCCCATATCACCTCACCCATTCAGCCCAGTATTCTATGTCAGTGTTCCTGAAAGCAGAATCTCAGGACACCACTGTTTCTCCCTACAAAGTTGTACTTAAGATTTGTAGTCTGTGATTTATAGCCATCAATAGACTGATAGCATTAATACTTCTTTCAGTCATTTGTCTCCTTTTAAAATCATCTATATGCCATCACCACATCTGATAACTTTTCTACTCTGGAAATAAATTCGTCTTTTTATTAGTCCTCATTTTACCACATTTAGGTTCAGTAACTACACCCAAGTTCTAATATTCTGAGAAAAATTCTATATGACCACATTTTATGTATATGATTTTACAATTGTCTATCATATCACCTCTTATCTCCTTCTGCTTTAAGTTAAAATACCTCAAATGATGTATTTTTCACTGCAAAGGGGATATTCTACGCTCTAATCATTTTGATTGCCATTTTCTGCATCATTTCCAGCTGTTCACTCTGCTTTCCAAGATACTGTTAACAGAACTGTGCACAGTATTCCAAATGCAGTTGTATCATATAATGGCATTACATATGGACAGTTTTATTTGGTCTTACATTTCAGGAAGGTGAATTCTAATTGAATGTTAGGAAGAAACTTCCACAGTGAAACGAATTATCTAGAGAGCTGGCAGGCTCCCCTCAGCTGGATATGTTCAAATAGAGACTGAACAACCAACTGCCAGTGATGATTTAAGTTGAATCCCGACATTGAGCAGGGCATTAGTCTCAATGGCCTCTCTTCCAACTGTATAATTTTCGCTCTTTTTTGTAATGGCGCAACTTCTGTGTCTGAAAATCCACATACATTTGTCTATTGCACACTTCTAAATTAGTAACAGAATTTATGCTGCTAATGGTTTATAATATATGTGCAGAGCTGAAAATAAACCATGAAAATGTTATATATGGAGGGGGG
>JANHFO010004464.1:101073-119351 GCA_032468095.1 Pareas carinatus
TGATTATTTTATTCCTTTGCTACTGGTATAAGAAATAACTCTTACTTTGTGAAAAGTTAATAAAAAGATTTAAAAAAACAAAATAAGAAAAAAAGGACTAGCAACTTGGTTGTTAAATGAAATGACTGCTAAGTGAAACTGTACGTGCGCCTATGATCCTGCTTTCAATTTCCCCAATGGGTATTTTTGCCAGAAACCAGAACATCGGAAACTGGCAAAAAAAAACCCACAACATCATAAATCATAGTCAAATGACTGCAGGACACTGCAACAAGTCTAAAGGTGAGCTAGTTCCAACGAAGCCTGGTTTTAAATAGTTCTGCTAAAGTCTGTCATAACTTCAAATCATTTTTAGTGAACAGTCATAAGTTGATGACTGCCTGTATTCCATCTTCTGTAAACATTCTATGAAAGGCTACAATACATCGACTTTTCTAAAAAATTTGTCATGTGTGTGCAATCATTTCTTTTATTAGCTCAAAACAAAACAACCTTGGTATTTTATTACATCCATTTTCCTTTCCAAGATCCATCATACAATCTAACATTTGCTGAAAATAATGTGGGTTCTCAGTCAACAGCATAGAAGGTATCATTTGCATATAAAAGTACATGAATACTCACATCTCAAGCAATAAATCTCTAAATCCACTGCAAGTATTTCTTATACATCTATATTAATATACTTAACCAAAAAACATCTCTAACTACTCAGTCCTGAACTTTTTACTAAGCATTCCATTCTCAAAAGTGCTTTATTTCCATCATATACAGCTCTTATTTCTTTTGCAAACAACTTTCAACTTCATATTTGCACCAAATATTCCATAATTCAGCACTATTTACTCTATCACAGACTTCCTTGAATGATCATACAATTACCTTAACTTCTCACATTCATATATTTCTTGGTGAGCTATTTACCCACTGGCAAAGTTCACTGTGTTACTTGGGGCCAGCAAATTTCTCTTAGCCTAACATGTCTTATAGGATGCTGCAAGTAAACATAGAACTTATATTATTTATTAAGATATGCATATGCCAATGTTATATAGTTTGATCTCCCGTATGAAAGATGATACATATCTATCACCTAAATAAATAAAATATTCCTTTAAACATTTCCTCAATTTTTGCATCAGTCTTCTCATTGTTAAGACTCTTTTTTCTCCTCTTTTTCTGCTTCCTAAATAATGTTTAATTTTCATCAAGATCAATTTGCATTTTTTCTTAACCATTCCTTGTTATTTAAGTGCGTTTTTGCATCCTTTTTTCTATTTAAGCATTGTAAAATATAATTCTAATCCAATTTGCCATCATTCTCTTAAATATATTCTTTTTTTTCCTTATCCAGAGGCACCTTCATGTTGTCATTTCATGCAGCATCCTTAGTTATATTTATTCTTAGCATAATTTCACTCATTTACATGGTACTCTGCAAAATAATCTTTACACACTTCCAAGCAGCTTCTACATCCTTTTTCTGATCATTCTGTGGGAAACTTAATTCATTAATAATTCCACAACCTACCTCTAGGTGTACTCTCCATTTACTCCCATTGGTCTATAGCAAGACAATACATCTGATTTAGCAGCTACCTTGCAAGCTAACATACTGTTGGCTACCTTATATCAGTTAGGAGCTACAGGTAAGCCTTTCGAAATTACACGGCACTGAAAAAAATGAATTATGACCAGCTTTCACATTTATAACTGTTGCAGCATTCCCATGGTCACACCATCAATATTTGGGCACTTGGCAACTGACATTGTAATTATGACAGTTGTATTATCTCAGGATCATGTGATCACAATTTGTAATCTTCCTAGCCAGCTTCCGATAGGCTAAGTCAATGCGGGAAGCCAGATTCACTTAACAACCACACAATTCATTTAATAACTATACTGATTCACTTAACAACTCATAAAGTGTTGTAAAATGAGGCAAAATTCACTTAACAACTCCCTTTCTTAGCAATGGAAAATTTAGGCTCACTTATGTTCATAAATCATAAATTACCTGTATATGTACAGAATATATCACATACACAGAATATTTTTATTTACATTTTAGTTTATTTCTTTTGCAATATATATGTGTCACTTTTTGATGCCAATCCAACTTAGAATAGAATAAAATAACAAAACAGAAAAAATGCTACAAGCAGCAATAAACATTGATATTCAACAGCAAACTGGCTATAAAAAAATCTAAAATGAAGAGAAATGAAAAAAAATATTTTTGGATGGAAAAGGAACACTGATAGAAAGGCAATCTGAATTCTAATGGCAGGAAAGTTCATATACTAATTGGATCCAGGAAATACAAACATAGCCATATTTGCATTCATTCCTCCATTTATAGCCTATCTGCATCACTGAAAGCTTTGACTTTCAGGAAGGATGGGAATGGGGTGGGAAAATTGGAATAAAGTTGCAAATGGTTGTGATTTTCTGCTTGTGCAAGGTATCTTTGGATTTAGGCTATAGGAAAAGCTTGCATTCAAAGAAACTTTTTTCACAAATGAAGGCAAATAGAAGTGTTCCAAGATAATGTTGCAGGATCTAATTAGGGTTGGTCACCCGAGCGGGGGGGGGGGGGGAAGAGGTTTAGTCTTCCAACTTTTGGACTCATGATGGAGCCCATCCTCAGGGAACTTTTCTCCAGCAAGAAAAAAATTGTTTTCATATGTTGCCATCTGCTCTGACTTAGACAGCAAAGACAGAAAGGCCTCACCAGAATTTAGAGAACTGCCAAGCCAAAGTGGGGAAAAGCCTGAAGTACTTCAACACCAGATTAAAGGCATTAATGAAGAATTATAAGCCTGCACCCCACTTTGAACCAGGAAGCTCTCAATATGACCAACTAACCAAGGTTTCTAGAAAACCCTGAGCCAGACATTCATTGGAAACTTACCACTTAAAAAGTGTATGACTCTGGTAGGAGTGGGAAAGAAGAGGACATAATACCAATGGAGGAGTCTGCTCATTTGAGGTTATATCCGTGTCCAGTACTACCATAATGTCCCTAAAGCTGCCACCTGGAGTTGAGTTAGCCCATCTGCAGACTTTTGATCGGTGCTCTAAAATGAACTAGCAGGCAGCTGAATGTACAAAGTGCTTTATAATCTATTATTGAGTTTCCAACCCCCTCCCCTATTTTATTTTTACAAATAGCATGGCTACAGCATTCTAAATTTGCCAAGCGTATTCTTTATTTTTTAAATTTTTAAAAAATTTTTAAATCCAACACGCTTACCAATCCTGACGTTCTCCATTTATAGGAACTTTAACTGAAATTGAACTTAGAACACTAATATCTCTGTTCTCTCTTTAAAATTACAATCCTGATAGACATATAAAATAAACATGTTTCCCCCTTAGAGAAGAGAATGCAGTCCATAGCTGAATGCTAAACAAAGAAGTTAAGCCATATCCCATCAAACATTTCTCTATTTTCAATTCATCTTGATAATAGAGACAGAACCTGGGTAAATGCATATAGGAGCTGAAGCAGGAGATTTCTCTTGCTCAATGCATAATTCATGTGCTCCGCCTGCAAAGTGTGTAAAATGAGAATTTCACACCGCAGCATGAGGCATGGAACTGCAGAGAAGAGGCAGATGAAATCATATTTTTCAGTGCGAATTCTGTTTCTTATCCTTCCAATATTTATACCAAACCACCATTGACAAACCAAATGCACTGACTGATCACCTACTGTTTCCATTGTGTTAGCAGTTGAAAAGAGATCAGGCAGAAAGATAGACAATTTGTTTTTATATCTTTTTTTAAACAGTGAACCAGGTTTTTAACAGTTGACTGACTATATCAGGCTTGTATAGGAAGCCAACAGTAACTGCAAAGACTCTTATTTACTCGTGCATTATATTCAGATCTGAAATTCTCTTTTAAAAGTATTTGATTATAGAGTTCACTGTTTTATTTTTCCCCCAAATACCTTTAAAGGCTTTTGTCTTTATGTGAAGAGCCAATTTAACAGCATTTCTACTGAACAGTGCAAATAAGTCCACCTCAAATTTATTTTTTATGAATCTACAAGAATTCCATAACTATCCATTTTAAAAGGTGCTTTAAAGATATTTGTATTTTGCTCTAAAATATATTTTAAAAATGCACTGTACTTGAATATTTATATAAAAAGATGAACACTAAGGGGAACTAACAATAATCATTTTTTTTAAATGTGCAGTTTCCTTACAATTCCTATTCTAAGTAAATGTTGTTCCAAATTGCATTTATAACAAGGAATTCAATTTCTTATTTCCACAAAATAATTTTATATATTCGCATGGTAAATTTAAAGCACATTTGATATGGTTATTTTGATATAATAGTTTCTAATACCCACAAGTCTCTAAAATCCTAACATTTACAACATAAATCATATTAAGCTGTGAATCAACTCCATAGAAAGGAATCACTCTCAGAAAAAAGCATATGGGAATGTATGCTAATATCACTTTAGACTTCAGTCAGTCTGTTTGTACTGGTCAAATATCTTGGAAACTGATACTGAATGTATTTTGGGTGAAAACAAGCAAGAACCTTGGAAATATTTTCTCCAGGCAATAGGGTACTTTTTCTCATGCAGAAGCATTTTCCAGACAGAAACCTTGAATGAGAGTGATGTGAGAAAATGGAAACTAAAAGAAGCAACATACATTTTTCCTATGCATGTGTCAACATCAGGGATCAATCAGATGCTCATGGTGAGTTGATTGAAAAGGAGGAGTCATATCAGAAGTAGCCCAAATGTGTTCAAAATATGAGGATGAGCTAACCAAGATCAGGAGAGGAAAAGGACCACAGAAAGATGAACTACCAGGAAATGGTTGAGCCTCTTTCATTCAGACACAGTGGGACAAACTGGCAGAATAAGTGTGTAATGTAACCATGTTTACTGAAGCCCTGAACAGAGTTCAGTTGAGCTTAAGGAATGAATGAAGGAGGGGGGGAGAAGAAACATAAATAAAAAAGTGATTCATTGAATTGTATAAATCAAGCTTTTCCAGTTCACCTTGAGGAGCTTTTTAAAAATGTCTCTTGATGTGAAAGTGAGATTTATCACTATAAATAGATGAAGAAATATATTTTCTCTTCAGTTAGGCATTAGTGTGTCCGTTTATAAAGAAAAGGTTAGAGTAAAGAGCATTCCCACTGTAATTATTGCTTTCCTTAACATAAAGTCATCACTGTAATAAATCTCTTTATTGGGTTTTTACCCCATTTTTCTATCAGCTTGCTAATCAAGGCATCTTATAATAGTAACAAGGACATAAAATATAGAGCAAACAATATGCTCAAGTCTTCTCTACACGATGTTCCAATCTGGTCTGTTCTTGTCTGTACTGCCAAATTGGCCATGCCATTCTCTTCTCCAGCTCTATTATTTAGCTCTCTGGGCATAAGAAAAAGATTGGATATGATGGAAATCAATTGTAAAGGTGAAAAGTCAAAGCGTTGAACGATTATGCCCTATGGAAGTCTCTTTACAATGTTGCCTCTGATGTTCCTCAGTGCTCCCAGTTTCAAAAAGGATGTTTGTCTTTGATATATGTGAACCTATGCTCCAAAACTTATATTTTACTATCTCATTCTTTCTCCACCACCAAATCCTTAGTCATAAAGACAGACCCACTTATTTATTGCCTTCTGTGGCATTTTTTTATAGTGGAGACCTGAATGTCCAATCAAATATATGCTAGAATTTAGATCTCTTCACCATCAGTTTTCACTTCCATGAAGGAAGGGGGGGGTCAATACTATATAGTGAAATTAGAAATTAAATGTGTTTGTTTTTTAGACTTACCACTCAATAAGGGAGAGAATCTGAAGGACAGCTACAGAAAAATAGAAAAAGGAAGGTATAACAAACTATTACATGAAAGGATAAGAAGAATCAAGAGAGAAAAAGAGAAAACAGGAAGAAGTAGCATTAAATTTAATACAAAATTAAAATACAGTGCCCGAGACTTGCTATACAGACTATGTATCTGCTATATTGATGAATTGCATCTTGAAAAAAAACCTAGCCAGTGAAGATTAAACTGGAAAGCATGTAAGGTTAGCCCTTCAAGGTAGGACAAAACAGATTCCATACACAAAAGAATTCTATTAATTGATATAGTATATATTCTTGAAAGCTGAATAGCATTTCTCCTTCCCTCCTTCTTATACCAAAGAGTAAGGCAGAACAATTTTACTATATTCTTCCTGATGTTTCCTTGTTTCGCTGGATCAATTTCATGTTTTACTAATGGTCTCCACATATCTTCTGCAAGGTCATCTCTGTACTACTTCTTAGGCAGGCACAGATACAGCATAGTTTTTCAGATGCCATACAATATTATACAGTATGTGCAATTTGCTAAAGTCTATTCTCAACAAAAGCATGAAATTCTGTCACAAAGTTGAATACACCCTTTTTCATAAAACAGTGTCATTATTTTTAGAATATCTCAGATTGCAAGATTGGGACAACAACTGATCAGAAACTTTGGAAAACTACTGCCAGTCACAGCAATCAATACTTGTTTGATCAAGCAACAGATTGGTAGCTCTGTATGATTATCTATTAGTTATAATTGTGGGCGGATTGCCATATCTTTTATACTGATTATCTCTCACTATAGAATCAGTAATTTAGAAAAAATATATTTGCTAACATTCTCTAGTGCAGAAATAAAACTTCTGAGTCAGACTGCAAGGTGCCTTTATAATATTTGTTCTTGCCAACCATGACAGCAGATGTCTTATTTTGAACTGGTCATAAAATACAACCTTCAGTATTTCAGAGTCAGTCACAGATGAGCTTTTATAAGCATGATTGCGGCGCTTATCATTTGACAGCAATTAAGCGTGCCACAACCTTCTAAGACAACAACTATAATTTTTGTGGTCCATTGATATATGCCTAAACTATAAGCTTTAGTATATTATAAAGTAGTAAGCTTCAACTGTAGCCTGCGCTTTTTTTCTGTATGTTTATATTCAGCAGACATCTGCATATTTTGTCTTGCTTCTGAAAACAATGATTACCCTGGTTGCCCTTCTCCCCATACTCTCCAGTAAGCTGAGAAGACAAATTGAGGGATCATCCCATACCAGGTTTTGATGGCTTTGAATGTAGCAAGAGAGATTTTGTAGGTTCCATATGTTTGAAATTATATACCCAAATTAGATCAATCATCTTATGAAAAAAAATCAGGAAATGTGCAACAAAATTTGCAGAATTTAAGCTACTCTGGAATTTTCATACCTTCAATCTTAATGTTTTCAGTCAAAAGAATTAATGAGTTGAAAATATGCTTCTCAGAAAATATGCTTCTCCGATATACGTAATACTATTATTTAACATATTGCTAGGAACATAAAGTGACTTCTAGGGAGGTTACACATATTTTTAGTCTGCCCAGAGCATATTCATACTAATAAGAGCAAACAACAGTGATTAAGCATTTAAAACTATGATGAGGGGGCAATTTATAGTGTATCGTTCAACTGAATTTTCAGTTTTACTTTATTTATTTTTGAAATTTACAAAAGATGTATGACAAACCAAGTCCCTTAGAATGACGAGTATCAATAATACCGTTTCCTCAAAAAGAAAACCTAACCCGAAAATAAGCCCTAGCAGGGTTTTTCAGGATACTCATAAGCCCTACCCCCAAAATAAGCCCCAGTTAAAATCGTCAGCCAAACGGACGCATTTAGTACCATATTTCCCTGAAAAAAGACCTCGCCAGAAAATAAACCCTAGTGCATCTTTTGGAGCAAAAATTAATATAAGATTTGGTCTTATTTTCAGGGAAACACAGTAACCTGGCTGATCATAATAAAAATGAAAAAAAAGTTCTAATCTTTTGATTTTAATTAAGTGTGTTTATAATTTTGGTGCTTTATACATACATGATAAAATTGACATGTCTTATTAGATCATACTATACCCGTTAGTCATTAGCAGCCAACAGCCTTATTAAGAAAAATCATGCACCTGTTTATTTTCACTAATGTTAAAATAAAGGTTTTACAAAGGGATTCCAATCCAGACAAAAGAGATGACATAAGTTTTGAGGCATCTTACACACACTTACAGAAACAATTGACAATATAATTTCAAGATCTGTGTATCTAAACAATATATTCAAAACATACCTTAGGAGAAAGAGGATCCAAATTATTCTCAGAATCACTTTCTGAGGTGGAATCTGAAGAACTTTCCTCAGCTGAGCTAGATTCTGAGTTGGGAGAACACCGCCCTTCTTGAGAATTCACTTTAATTTTTTCTGTACTTTTAGAATCTCTAATATAAGATTAAAATTAAAATTAAAACATTTGTACGTACAATATTACATAGCCTTGACAGAAATTATTTTCAGCAGCATTTCTCAGAAATTGTATCTTTAAAAATCAACCGTACACATAACGTAAGATGTTATTATATAATAATGCTATATAATTATTAATAATTGATATAATCAATTATGATATTTATAATATTCCAATTTTCAAGCAAGCTAAAGCTAGCAGTAATCACAATTTGCCTAATTCAAACATCCTCACAAACTATGATTATCATAGGTTTGGTATGGATAAATAATTCTGGGAACAAGTCTTATAAGACATTTCAGAAATGAAATAAAATATATGGGTCCAAATCATATACATAATCAAAATATATAGATTGCGTATGATTTGGATGTACATATATATATTGTACTATCTTTTAAAATATTTATTATTCTATAAGCCACCCAGAATTTCTGTAACAGTGAGATGAGTGACATGGAAATTTAATAAAAAATATATATTTCTGAAATAAATCTAAATCATTTACATTTTGGTTACTGAATTTCAATAAACTAATTGTATCATACAATATGTTTGTTTACTAGAACAAAAGCTAAATGTGTTCATAATCATAAATATGTATATTTCTGCTAAGGTTTTGGATAACGTATATGATATTATTTGATGAACCATAATAATCAACCATAAGTTATTAAAGTTGTTTTTAATTATTAGATTTTCAATTTTACTTATATGTCCAATAAGTTTATATAAAACATTTATAAATATTATTAATACATTTAAAATATTACGTTTATGATATCCATATAAATGGATGATCCTGATTATAACCAATAATGTAAATAATATAAATGTAAAAAGTTTTAATCCTCATAAAAACATTAAAGAACAAAAATCAATTCAAAAATACAAAAAACAGCAGAAGAATTATAGCAATATTATATTAATACTATATTATTATATTATTCACTTATGAAAATATTAACAGTAAATTTTTCAAAAAAATAAAACCATAATATTCTATATGAGAAGTGTCAATTTGAACAATATTTCACCTCTATTGCCCACCTCTGTCTTCATGAGAAAGTTTTAATTCCAAATACGATTCATCAAAAATGCAGTTATTCATTTAGTGAAATGAAATCCTTTTTAAAAAATCCCATTTCTAATTTGAAACTATGATTTTTCAGGACGAAATTATTTTATCATTTAGTTTTTGTATAGACAAAAACATATATAGACAGTATTTATCTTACTGCTTAAGAGTTTCAATGTATTAATCTAATGAAATATTTTTTACTGGTAACTAGCTTTTTAACTTTGCAATGATGAAAAGCCTGTATTAATTTAACCTACAGATTTCATTTGTTCTGAACAGGAAAAACAATATAAATCACTTTTAAAATCATTAAATCCTGACTTAAATTAATAAAGTCATAATTAGGGCATTATGCTGTGTTTGTTATGGAAGTGGCAGGGCGAGCTGCTTTAATTACTGTCTGTAATAAAAAGAGCACAGTGCATACTGAGCCACAATCAGCTCTGTCAGCCACGACTGAGCTGAGCTGCAAACTCATCAATGCATTGGCGGCAGGCTACAGTGTGAAAGGGCCATCATGTCCACGGAGGCCACTTGCTGACAGAAGTGGAAGAAACAGATTCAGACAATCCAAGGTATTAGCCCCAATTACTTAAATTCTTAATGGCATTTTAATACACATTAACTCTATTAGGAACAGGCAATCTTTAAAAGACCTTTCCCTTAAGCAGCTTCTGACCGTCTCCCTTCACAGCCCTTGCCTCCAATATCTGAATCATAATCCTTTTAATATAACATTATTTAGGGAAAAATCAATTGCCTTAGTTACCTAATGGCAAGATATAGAACAGTTTAATTTTATCCTTCACAAAATTACTATATAAGGTAACTAAATGCTTCATGAAGTGGCAGGCTAACTATACAGCCTCCCAAGGTTATGCTAATATGGTCTGCTCATCTAAATATATCACAAAATATTTTTTTAAAAGTGGTTTGCTCAATTTATATGTAACTATGTCATCTAAAAGTACAGAAATGGGTCATATTTTTTCCCAAAGTGAATATGTCACTGTGATCGTAGCAAAATATAAAAATGTGTGTAATTTCAACATTTGTGATCTAGTGCTATAAACAAGTATACAGATACCTTTCCGAAAGTGCTGTTCTTTTTCTTGGAATTCCTCTTTCCTCAGCCTTTGGTTTTCTATCATTCTCATCTTCAGTAGAAGAACTTGAGCTACTTTCCTTGCTGGTATCTCCTTGCTCTTCTTTCTTTCCTTCCTCAGAATCAGATTCATTTTCTAGTTGCATGCATGAACAATTCAGTTGAGTAGCTTCTAACACTACCTTCCAATGATGTTTAAGCATTCTTATACAATCGTATTATAAACAGCAACATCAAAATGTTATTTTAATGGCTTTTAAACACTGTATTTTTAAAATTTAGGCACTTGCCTAGTTTCTGACCATGTTTGCAGGAAGATGGAAAAGGAATTAAATCAGACATGACCTACATGTCCTCTATCCCTACTTTTCTGCTCTAACATAGTGTCATCTTCAGAACTTAAATATTTAATCTATTCTTGCACACACATCCAGTGATGACAATTTAATCAGGAATTTAAACAAGTTATTCAGTTTCTAATCGGCTGGAAAGTGTTTCTAATATTTAACTTGAAGGTATGCTTTCCCAGCTTCAGTCCACTGCTTCTAGTCATTATCCTTAATAAATTTTGGCAATTTTTCTTTTGTTTCCCAATGTTCAGAGAACTAGTCCCACAGGATTTGAAAATGTGTCCTTTCTATATTTACAACTTGTATTTTGATTAATTCTATTAGGTTAAAATGCTAGGTGGGAGGACCCAATGCAAATATAACATTGTAAATATGACAGGAATGAAGGTGTGAGAAAATGAAAATGAAAGCATTTGGACATATTAGTAACAAGTCATTCATTCATTATTTCAATTTATCTCTATCTAAAATTCATGACTCTGACTGGCAATATAAATTGAAATAATACATATTTTATTATAGAGGCAAATAGACATAGCACATTAGCAATATTAGAATCTAAAATATATCTTAATAATTATATAAATAATATTTTGGAAAGTAAGAAATGTTGAATTTTAAGTACCAGTAAATATGTATCCTGACAACTTTACATTTTTATTGCCTATATAGTCAGACTATATTGCCTATAAAACTGACTACAGACTTCAGAGATTAATCCTCAAACTTCAGAGCTTGGATTTCATAATTGCTATTAGTTTTGTCTAGTTTTTCTTTTTCTGTTCTAAAGACCCAGAACTTAGGTTTCTAGCATCACAGTGAAAATGGAACTAAGATTATTTGAGATTATTAAAAATTTATGTACATGCCACTTTCTACTTTAAAAAAATCTTCAAGTGACTTATAGAGTATCTCTAATCAAATTACCTAAAACAACCGTCTATGTAATTATATAGAAGCAATAATGTTATTTTTTTTGAATACATAAAATAAAGGTGTGATTTAAATAAACAAAAGAGTATAAAATGTTGAGTGTATCTATATGTCTTACTGCCTATTATACCAGTTGATACAACTATAGTATTATCTATAAGCTGAAATCATTCATCTGTAATATAACTGGATGATATGCAGTGCTATTGCTCGTGTTAGAGTACTAGGTGTAGGATCAAAACACCACATCCCCAATACCCCTCATCCTTTTCTTAAAAAGACCCTTCCCTCTCTTTGTTCTGTTCCCCCACAACACAAAGCTGCAAAGGCACGTTTTTGTTTTTCAAAAGACTTAAACTGCTGCTTTAGTTGGACCTACTAGAAGGCTTCTATCAAGCCCTATATGATGGCAAAAGTAAGAAAGAAATGGCATACAATATCTAGCAAAATAATGAGAAAATAAATTGTATGCAGAAGAAGAAATTGGAAAAGATGAAAAAGAAAGTGCCCTGTGACAGAAGAAACGAGCAGGACAAAATCCGGAAGTGGCTAAGCCAGAGGCTGTAGGAGAACATACCACTCTCACTACTGCTAGAAGAATCGTCACTTTCGTCATTAGTGTCCTCTTCCTCCTCTTTTTCGTCAGACTCAGGATAAAATTTTTCAATGGTTTCTTTTATTTCCTTTCCTTGCAGATAAGTCTGTTCTTTTACCTGTTCACGTAAATGGACAGGTTTATAAAATGAAGTAGAAAAATGTATACTTATCCACACTTTACAGCTCTTATTTTGGTCCTTGTGTGTGTATGTGTGTATATGCATATATAAAATGAACTTTTTGAAATTTGGAGCAAAAATATAGACATTTAGTACTATTTATTACTAGAATAAATACTATTTATTAGGAAACAATAACATCATTTGATTTATACGTCATTTTACAATAATGAATGTTTAAAAACACACTTTTCAACATCAAAACTTGTTTAAAATATACCGCATTATCTAGTTTTTTTGTAAGCCTCTGAAAATACTATTTTGGATTTTGATAACATTAAAAACAATAGTAACAATGGCAGTAATAATAATCCAACATATATCCTTCTCTACATTCCTACCCCCAGAATCAAATTTTGTTTTGTTTTGATGAAATGAAAGAGACCAAACAGAACCTTTTAGGATATGCAGTGAATGACATTTATCAGCAATAGTTACAATCATCTAGGAATAGCCATTATGGTTTATTAATCTAAAGACACCTTACTAATTAAATTGGGAAGGTTGAATTTGTTGGACTAATTAACCATGAGCAAGTGCAGTTGGAAGAAAAAAACCCCAAGATATCAGACAGAACTGACCATCAGCAGAGTAATATAAAGAATTTCGAAAGAATTATTTGAAACAGGAGGCTTATTTTGCAATTATGTTTATTAAAATACACTAGAAATGCTTAAAAAGGTATAGTTAGATAGATTTACGGTTCCTTGTTTCTAAAAGTATAAAATGCTATTTTGAAAAGTCAACATACCAATCCAATTTCTTCTACATTTCTCAATGATGGGTCAGGTGCAATTTCTGGCCAATTAGACAATTCCAGATAGCCAGAGGCTTTCATGTTCAGAGTGTGAGACAAAGTACCAAGTTGGAAGTGCTCCCTATCTATTTGAGGGTGGGGAAGAGAAGATGAAAAATATACACATGAGCTCTGTATCATAAAGAGCAATCTTAATCAGGACTAAAGGTAATTGGTATTACATTACTTCAAATGTCAGGGAATAAATATAAACAAGAAGCTCTTCATAGGTCAAAAAACTGATTCCAGTCCATAGATTACAATAATCTCCCCCATAATGGTCAATAAAAAAGCTAATCAGTCAGTGTATTTAAAGGTGTTGATCTGAAATGTAGCTTCTCTAAAAATTACTTTACTGTGAATATTAAGAATGACAGCACAGTTAAATAAACCATATACATGTCTTGGCACAAACACATCCAGAATGTTAATAGTTTTTCTTTCAGAAGAAGTGCTGCTTTCAGGACTTAAAGTAGGATTAATATAGCAAAGCATGTGAAAATTTAGAAAGCAGATAATGAATATGACAAAATTACTAATTACCATTATGATTTTTAGGATTAGTTAAAGAGTAATGGAGAAAGCACCACATGGCATCCTTCTCTATGCAACAATTTAGAAGAATAACATCAGTAATCCTGATACATTAACAAAAATGAATATGGGACTCTAATTCAAAGTGAAGTTAGATACCTTCTTAAACTACTAAAGATATTTTCTACAGACTGCGGTTAGCACATATTATGATTTTTTTCCAGAAACTTCTACCATATATGAAAATAAACATTTAATTTGTATTTCTGTTTTTAGTTACATTTGACACTAACAAACAACTTACAATTCTGACTGTTTCCTTAAATACTGAAAGCTGAAATCACATTATTTATATACTATTTTTTAAGCTGACCACCTGGTTATTTAAGCATATAGAGGTAGATAAAACAGATGCATGTTTCTATCTAACATTAGATAGAAAATTTAGCTGGCATACCTTTAAAAGGTGACTCAAGTAGTGGGGCAGGCTTCTGGACCAAAAATATTTTTTTGGCATATTTGTTTAAAGCTCCACTTTTGTCGTTTGGAACAATAAGCTGCCTAATAAATCTTGTTCGGTCTCTGATGTCGTAGCTTTGATCATACTTGCCGAGATTTAATATGTACTGGGTAAGCAATTTTGTCTGTGAAAAACAGGACAAGAAGAAAATACAAGTTATTTATGATTATTGATAACTCTGGATAAACATATTTAAAAAGGTAATAAAAATGAATGGTTATGTCAAACAAATGTTGTTCCATAGGGAATATGCATTTCGAAAGCAGTAAATGGAATTTTGAAGCCAAAGCACATGTCCTCTTCTGCGTAGGGGAGGTGAATGCTGAGTACTGAGAAGCAGCCATGTGCTAGATTATTAAACTGCTGAAGTGGAAAGAAAGGCATCATTAAAAAAATAATCATATATGGCAAACCCGCTGAAGGGCCTACGTGAGAATAATGAATGTGGAAATACAACTAAAAACATGGCACTCAAAACTTAATCGGAAAAATATGCAGGACATCAAAACATCAGAGGGTATTAGGAGGCTGGCAAACTGCTTCTGCTGAGGTGTGTTTTATGAAGAGATACTGTCCCTGGCACAAGCCGTCTCTGCACTCTGACTGCACTCAGTTACTTTGCTCTGAATTATGACCCATTAAAGCAGACACATGAATCACTGAACTGGATTACTGCAAATTATTTGCAGTGCATTTAGCTGTTACTTTTTCATAAAAGCAAGCTGCTGATGCCCTCTAAAAACCAGGATAAAAGACTTCTTCCATTTTTCCTCTCACAGCTTAAGGCCTCGGGTAATATTGTTCATTTATATACGTAAAAGCAAATTATATTACCTCAGCTTTTTACAGCATAACTAGATTCCCTAATTTCATGTAGAAATATTAATTACTAAAATTATTCAATGCTTAGTTCAATTTTTGCATAATGGAGAACTATTTGAATACACAAATAGTTTGCGTAAATTGTATATTTGGTTTGGCTGATATCTACAAAATACAACTGATAACAATATAAAAATACTACACCATTTAAACACAAAGTATTATATATATTCTGCTTGTGATAAGCTATGTATGTTACTTGATCTGAACATCTTCTCAACAGACACACCTTTCCAGAGCACAGAATTATATTTCGATGAATAAACATATCATTTTTCAAAATGAGTTAGGAAAGCACAATATATTTATATGAATGCATGACATATTTATATAATGTATTTATTTGACATAAACATCTATTGTTTTGGTACTCTGTAATTATTCCTGAAATGTTACATTTTAAGCAGTACAGTTAAACAAACACAGTAGCTATAGTTTTCCCAGTCGAGGCTGATTGGTTTTAAAACTACCAAGTAGTATTAAAAGAGATCAATGAGATACCATGTTTCCCCGAAAATAAGACATTCTCCGAAAATAAGACCTACTTACATTTTGCCTCTCGCTGGAATATAAGTCATCGCTCAAAAATAAGACCTCCCCGAAAATATTATTTTCAGAGGATGCCTTACTTTTGGGGAAACATGGTAGATTGTCCACCCCCACCCTCAAAAAACACCCGGCCCTGGGCGCTCCTTACCTGATTTGAGAGGGCTGCAAAGAAATCGGGTGGGCTGAAAACTGCAGTGCTCCGAATTGCGGGAGGGCTCCGGCTACCCGAAGTGCTTTCAAAGCGCCTCCCAGCTGGCTGAAAGCGCGCAAATTCGGAACACTGCAGTTTTCAGCCAACCCAATTTCTTTACAGACCTCTGAATCAGGTAAGGAGCGCCCGAGGCCGGGTGTTTTTTTGGGGTGGGGGTGAGCGATCTAGTGTGTTTCCCCGAAAGTAAGGCATCCCTCGAAAATAAGACCTAGCGCTCCTTTGGGAGCAAAAATTAACATAAGACAGTGTCTTATTTTCGGGGAAACGTGGTATTTCTCTAGCTGCTAGATGGGAATCCTAATATTTAATATTCCTTAAACTCTGATAATTTCAGTGCTTCTTAATACTGGAATACCAACAGTGTGTCTGCTCTGTCAGTTCCACTGATGTCAGACCGAACTGGGAGCCATTTTTTAAATCTCTGGCCTTCTTTCACCCATTTTCACTCTCACTAAAAAGATATACAGGTAGCTAGACTACTAAAGTGGAGAAATGTCTATTTGGAAACAGAAGCATGAAACTTCAGTACCACACTATAAACTGATGTAATTTTGAAGTTTAAAGTATTTGATAATAGTGGCTATTTTCAACCTCTGGGTTAATTTTTAAATGATTACCATAAATAGTTATATTGAGTTGAGCTGACTATTATAATCAAGAAGCTTGGATATGGATAGTACTTCAGTGAGAGATTATCAAATTATTGCAGGATTGTAGGGTATTGGAATATAAAAAAACATCCTGGAGAAAGGCAATGGCATCCACATAATCACCAGAAATCAAGGTCAACTCAAAGGAGATTTCACCTTCCTACTGATATTCAACTGACTCAGTTACATTCAAACTTACTCAAAAGGAAATATGGCCCAACTGCTGAAACACTGCTTTTAAAACAAATCTGAGGAAAATGATTTGTGGTTATGTTTATATAGCACCTTTCGCCAAATCAGCAGGCTGTTCATCTTCTACTTTAAAATTGTCTTCTACTACTATTCAAAAAAGCCTGCCTCAATTTTGTATGCAATGCATGGCATAAAAGCAGTAAGACCGTTAATATAAGCTAGTATTACCAATCAGCTTGCATTTGCTACTACTGCAAAGACAATTCAAGATAATACTAGCTACATAAAATAACATTTTGTTTGCTTTCACATACAATTATTACAAGTGTTTATAAGTAACCGCCTCTTGACAATATTTTATTCAACACACAAGTGATAAAGGCAGAAAGAAAGATCTTGTAAATAATTAAGAAATTATCTCCCAGTAAATATGCAGGGGAAAATATGGTGCTAGTTAGGACAAATGAAATAAAGGAGAAACATCCCCTTATCTAATTTGCCTTCCAAAGGACTTAAGAAATAATAAATCCTGTTAGTTCAGCCATAAAAACATTTACAAGGCTAAGGAATGCTGATAAAATTGAGAGAAGATATTAGGAACTAAGCAGACTCTGAGAACCAAGGACAGTTGAAGATTCATTCACAGAATACCCTCTTTGTTCATTCAATGGACCACCGTTTTTGTAACTCCACTCCATCACCTCAGAGGAATTGTTTTTGACCTTACTTTCACATAAAATACTATTATATCCAATCATATCCTATCAACTGTATATACTAGTTTGCATAAATCTAGATACAGGAATGGTCTTTTAGCTATCTCTGGTACTGTCATAAACAATCAGTGCTTCAACAGAAAATGTGTGATTTTTTTATTATTTGAAAAGAGTCCTTAGAAAAATTTGTGAGAGAGGCTTCTCCTATAACTTAGTGTCAGCAATAGAATATCCAGAAAAAGACAAGTGGTGGCAAGCACTTCTGCACCAAGAATTATGCATTCTTCCACTAAGGTATAAATTAGCAATGTTATGGTTCCCTACCTAACCAGGGTTTGAACTTTATCAATGTCCTCACTCTATGCGCACATAAGAAATTCCATCGTGGAAAACACTGAATCCAGGAAATGCTGAGTGGACTCTATTTTGTGCCTAAAGCAAGTCACGTTCTGAGTGTGGAGCCTGAAATGGGGGACACCCTGAGAGAGAAAACAACCCCCTAGGCCAGTGATGGCAAACCTTTTTGAGACCGAGTGCTCAAACTGCAACCCAAAGCCCACTCATGTATTACAAAGTGCCAGCACGGCAACACGCCCCTCCCACGATGCCCCACCCTTTGGTGATGCCCCCC
>JANHFO010004465.1:0-18552 GCA_032468095.1 Pareas carinatus
AGGCTCTCCCCCTGGGGGTTGCCAGCCGACATTGTTTGACTGGCGGCACCCTGAGGAGGCCCACTCTGTGGGAGCGTACAGGTCGGCGGGAGGTGTCGATGGGTAGAATGTGGTCCTGCAAGTAACTGGGCCCTATGCCATGGAGCGCTTTGAAGGTGGTTACCAACACATTGAAATGCACCCAGGTATGTTACACTATCATCTTCAGGTATGTTACACTATGATCTACAACTACACACATTAACCAAATTTTACAAATTATCATCTACATCTTCTGATTACACATTTCTCTTCCACAGATAAAGAACACACAGCAGCTAGATCATCAAACAGTCAAAGACAAACTACACCACTACATCTTAATAAATAATTCTAGGACTATGTTCAATAACTTATTCACATGCTGAATTATACAAAACCCGCAGCAGAGCACAGGTACAAAAAGCTAGTTATAACATATATTTTATGACTTATCTATAAAAGCCCTTAAAGGCTCTTCTCATGTTTAATTCTAATACGATTGTTTGTACATATGCTTTTAGAATCCAGTTTTAGAAGTTCAATTCCCAATCTATTTCTCTTTCTGGATTTCAAGTCATTCTGTTATATTGATGTTGTGTTCTCACAAGGTGCTAAATATCTTCCATCTATTCAGTGGTTATTTTCTGCTTACCAGTATTAAATCTAAGATCTGACACCATAATTTCTTCTTCCACCTTTTGAAAAAAGAAATTGGCAGCAACAGAAAAAAGAATAAGCTGAACTTTCTTAAGGTCTTTTAACCTCTCAGCAGATATCAGAATGATTTGAGTATCTCATTTACTACTATTGTCTAAATCAATTTATCGAATGAACTCTTCCTTTGCCTTGATAAGTGGCCAACATCAAATTTCCACAATAGTGGAATTATTTATTTCATTTTTAAAAAATTGATGCAGATGGCTTAAACAAGATTTCCTGTTCACAAGCCTATTGCTGTTACACACATAGAGCCATTTTGCCTCCTTCTGATTCATAGGATATGAATCAGAAGGATATCTTTTGAAAAAGCCATATCTTTTTACTACTGTTATCTAATCTTTATTCCCATCCTACCAGATTTCTTTTAACCAAGATTATTATATTTGATTTCTCAGGTTAGCATCTACTTCAGTCTGCTTATTATCTATTCTCTGGGCAATACTGTACAGACATTGAAAACTAGATAGATTGCTGTTTACAAATCTATCTAGTCACCACTGTTGTGTTGGATTTTATGACTAGTGACTATCATTATGGTATACAACCATTTTCTTCCTGCCCAGCACTCTCCACTGAGTCGTAGCATGTTCCTTCCCACTTTAATTAAACTTCCCATTAATGTTTGCAAGATTATTGGCAAGTACAGTTTTTCTTATCCTTCTGAAGGACAGCCCACACCACCTTCTCCTTTAATCCTGGAGAGCTGTCAGTGTTCTTTTCTCATTGGTGCTCTTGTTTTGTTGGCCTTCAGAGAGACAGACCTCAGATCATGTGCTTAGCAAACACACTTTATCTGTCCAGGAAACACATGACAAGACAGTCTTTCCCAAACACAGTGGACTTGTTCCACAATTCACAGGTCATTTGCAAAACTCATTAATTCTTAATTTTGTTGAACAATTAAGACTATTTACCCACTGTCCTACTTCCTTTCCACCATAAGATTGTTCTCTTAAACATATTCATGATATTCAGGAACCTTTAATAGTACATTAGATAATCACAGCTTCTCTGATATTTCATGGCTTATATCCAAACATGTTGGTTGACATAGCTCAGTTATATTGACATTTGCATACAGATCTAATTTTGGGAGATACCCTGTAAAGTTTTGATTATATATTTCTACAACAGAAAAGATTCAGGTTGAGTTTTTAAGCCTCTGGGCATTTTTCTCATCTTCTGCAAATAAATTGGCTTATTCAGAAATGATCTACAAATCTACTTCTAGAAAATTGAGGCTCTTGATTCATATTTGAGGACAGATGAGTATATGTTTAAACATTTTTCTATGTAATAATGAAGCAGGATAAGGTAAGAAAGTTATGCAATAAAGAGAAATAGCAAAGGTAAAACAAAAAATAACGGAGCATGAATGAGCATGTTGTGTATCTTTCTATGTCATTCTTACACTTCATCATTGAGGCAAAGTTAAAATAGCTGTGGATAGTTTTAAATAAAATCTCGTTTAACCATATGCATATATACACATAGTGTACACCAAGACATGATTATGCAAAATGTTTGTTTAGATTCTATGAGTTTTATTATTTGATTGTAAAGCAACTCAAGGCGACCAAATGTTTTCCCCCTCTCTTCTTTTATTAGCTAAATCAACTTATCTGATGTCTGGACCCATACATTTTATTGTTTTAGAAATTTAGTTGTGATTCATTCATTTCAACTTTTGAACTTTTGCTCTGAGGATAGAAAAAATAATTCCTTAAAAATGCAACAAAGAAAGAAATGCAGCACAAATCAAAATAAATTCCTGTGTGCTTTCTTCCAAATGTTAATTATTATCTCTGTCACAGGGAGCTATTTCAATCTTTTCCTTCCTACTGGACTTAAGATTTTCCCACACCCCCACCTTTTTTTTAAAATCAGAAGCAAACATTGGTGCCAATTAGGCATTAGATGTGTTATTAGTATAGGAAAATAAACATATCACTTGCCTTACTAATTTGCCCTTTCTTTTTTCTTTTTTAAAAAGAAGTCTTTTTCTTAAAACAAGTAGCTTTGTGGGCAAGCTGGAAATTCGCTGTTTACACTTCATTGCATTTAAGAAAAATCTCAAGAACAATAGCAGCAGAGTGACAAAATGAACTTACAAGTCAGCCAAGACTGGAACAACAAGTTGTAGAAGACTCTCAATAGCTCTTGCCAACAGAACTTCCATAATCAAATGCAGCTACACCCATTCAACAAACTTGCAAAATGCAATTTCCATTCCTTGAATGTAAAGTAATAAATCTAGAATTTTTACAGGGATGGGGGAAGACCATAAAAGTATGCATCACCATTCTTAAACCTGGTATCTTCAAAATGTAGGTAATTCTTGATTTATGACTTGTAAAGTATGATCCTGATAACAACCATAATTTTGGTTCCTAAGCAATGCAGTTGCTAAGGGAGTAATCATGTGACTAGATCTGATTTTATGACCATTTTTACTATGGCCATTAATTGAATCACTGTGACAATTCACATGGTTGTTAAGCAAATCCAGCTACTCAATTGACTTTGATTGTCAGAAGCTGCCTGAGGTTATAAAGCACAATCACGTAATAAAATGCTGCAAACATGGTAAATGTGAGTTGGTTGCAAAGTGCCCCAATAGCAATTATGTGACTGGATGAAGTGGTATGACAGCTGTAACCTAGAGCAGGGGTCCCCAATACCTGGTCTGTGACCTGGCATTGGTCCATGGCAAGTCAGCATCTGGTCCGTAAAAATAAGCCAACCAGCATTCATAGGATGAAGGCAAAAAACCAAGTCCCGTCTGGTCCGCGGAAAAAAACTTTCTCCATGGAACCGGTCCCTGGTGCTCAAAAGGTTGGGGGCCATTGGCCTAGAGGACAGGTTGTTATTTTTTCTAAGACCATTACAACTTTAAACCATTGTTAAACATATGGTGATAAGTTGAGTTTAGAAAAATAGAAAGAACTTGTTTAGGATTAGGTTAATTCTGCAGTTTTCTTGGTACGGAAGTTAGTTGCCATTGCCTTCTTCCAGGGTGCTTTTTGGCTTACAACAATCTAAACTACAGTTCTAGGATTTCCTGGCGATTTCACATTTAATTACAAACCAAGTCTTATCGCATTTGGGTTCTTTTTCTCAAAGAACGATAGGATCAGTCAGGAAAACTACCTGTTGTGATATCTGGAGTATATAAATTCTAGAGAAATCTATATATCACAAGAATGTAGATTGCTCATACAAGTTAACGATATAGTTACCTATTTTTAAATATATACTTCATACTACTTTCCATACTTTGGTTCTTATATAATCTTTTTAAAACACTGTACAAACGAGAAACAACTATTGATCTCATTAAAACACGTGCTTACCTGTGAACAACTTTGTTACAGCTTTGTTCTGTTTTCGAGCAGAACAGAGGAGCATCAACCATGGAGGGAAAAATTCATAGTGAGTAGCTAGAAGCTCAGCTATAGTTCCAGATAAGCCGGCAGATGTCTGGTCACCTTCAGTAATATTGCACCCTTCATCTACGGAATCCACCAAGAGAAAGTAACTTTGTTGCGGGCTCTTGGCTTCCAAAAGTGGAAGCAAAATGCACCTGAAACAAAAAAGGAAGAAATATAAAAATAATGTGCACACACATAATACTGGGGCTAAGAAATGCGGCAAAAAGAACATCCGCAAGTATATGGAATGCATCTGTTTTCAAATAATTAAAACATCTGCAATTTTTCAAGCTTTTATTATTGCTTCAGAAGCTGTTCTTTCCCAGCTATGTCTACATTTTTACAACTATTCTGCTTCAATATAAGGTATTCATAGACACTTCAAAAGGGTTTCTGAAGTTAGTCAAACAAATTGGAAAAAGGGGGTCCTATTTCAAACTTTGAAAAAGACCTTAATACACATCCATGGCACACAAAGAATCTCTTTGGAATTTTCCCAATAAATACATTTTGTCATATTTATTTATTTATTTATTATTTATTTTGTTGTATTTGTATGCCGCCCCTCTCCTTGGACTCAGGGCGGCTCACAACAAATCAACAATAAAATAATATTTTAAAAACATTTAAGACTTTAAAATATATTCGCACACCATTCATGGCCGGATCTCAGCAGATCGCCTGGCAAGATCAACGGCCTCAAGCCTGCTGGAACAGCCAGGTCTACAAGGCTTTTAGGAAGGCCATTAGGGTGGGGATGGTCTGGATCTCTGGAGGTAACTGGTTCTAGAGAGCTGGAGCAGCCACAGAGAAGGCTCTACCTCGCAGGCCCACCAGCCAGCATTGTTTAGCTGATGGGACTTGGAGGAGACCAACTCTGTGGGATCTTACCAGTCTCTGGGAGACATGCGGTAGAAGGCGGTCTCGAAAATAGCCTGGCCCTAAGCCATGTAGGACTTTAAAGATGATAACCAATACCTTGAATTGTGCCCGGAGACCAACATGGAGCCTGTGCAGCTTGTGGAGAATTGGTGTACCTAGGTATACCCACAACGGCTCGCGCGTTGCATTCAGGACCAGCTGCAGTCTCCGAACACTTTTCAAGCGTAGCCCCATGTAGAGCATGTTACAGTAATCTAATCATGAGGTGATAATGGCATGAGGGCCTCCTGATCCAGATAGGGTCGCAATTGGTGCACTAGGCAAACCTGTGCAAAGGTCCCTCTAGCCACAGCAATCAGACGTTGGTCTAATTTTAGCTGTGAGTTTAGAAGGACCCCCAAATTGCGAACTCGTTCTGAGGGGGACAATTTCTCTCCACCCAAAACTAAGGATGGACGGTTGGTATAAGCCATAGGAGGCAATACCCACAGCCACTCAGTCTTGTCTGGGTTAAAATTATTAGAAATTATGTGACAGTGTAACTTGCATGTATATAGGCAAAAGTTATCTTTGCTATACACATTAAAATTGTCTTGATATTGTGTGGGATGCTTACTCATTTATAATTTTTTTGTTATGCAAGAGTGGTAGGGTGGCAATAGAATTCTTCATACCGTGAAGCAGGTATTAGCCACACTAATTTAGCTTTCCAGAAACTGTATTCCTAATATGGCCAGAGACCAGCAGATTAAGAAAACAAATCAAAAATTGAAATCTTGAAGACAATCAAGTGCACAGTTTTCTTGTATGCAATAACTTCCAATTATGAGTACTGGATTACAGTGTTTCAAAAAATAAAAGTTCCAGCTTCCTTTCTAACAAGTTATAATAATAACAACAGTGACCTCGATTGATTTTGGCCAGCTACAACTGTTTTGCCATGTGAACTATGACCATTCCTAAGCAGGAATAATTGGCTGCTAGTAATGATCTACATTAAATTGTCTTCAAAGTTAGTACAGAAAATGCAATCAGTGCACAATGCACGGTTGTCAGTGGTATGCAGAATTAATCACTCCTGTTGTAAAATAACTGCATGTTCTGACAACACTTTCATTCAAGGGGAAAACGAAGACATTAAAATCCATAAGCAGTGTGGGGACATTATACACAACCAAGATTCAGTAGCAGGTATGGTATACCTTTTCACAGTATTTATTTGAAATATTTATACACTCACCTATCTTATATCAAAATCTGAGCAATATGAACCCATGACTAGAAGCTCATTTAAAAACAGGATTAAGAACTAGGTTAAAATGTACACGTGAAAAGTGAAAAACCAAAGTTAAAAAATTCAGAAGACTACAAAAGTTAACCTTGTGGACAGAATGCCCTCAAAATAATATAACACCACTGAGAAGCTCTTTTCTGTTTCACATTATTGGAAACATGGAGAAAGTCTTTGAATTTGTGTGTGTGTTTGATTCAATTTTTAACTTCCGGCAATTGCCCACGATAACCTGGTTGGCTTTGTGCCCAAGCTGTGACTAGAACTCACTGTCTCCTAGTTTCTAGGTTAATGTCTTAACCATTACACCAAACTGGCTCTGGAAAAATTATCATATTTTTTGCTCCATAAGACGCACATGACCATAAGATGCAGAGACTTCTAATTCAGCCCAAGGGTGCCCAGAGATCGATCTATGGGGCGTTCCAAGGCCGAATTAGAGTCTTCCCTGCGCCCCACAGATCGATCTCTGGCACTCGCTGGCCTAATTAGAGGCCTCCTGGAACCCTGTGGGTAGATTTCTGGACCTCTGGACACAGCGCCAGTCGATCTTCGGGTGCCGTGCTTATTTGCAGTTCCCCCCCACTTTTTTGGTGAGGGAAAGTGCGTCTTATGGAATGAAAAATACGGTGCTAAAGCATAACCCAGTATGGCAGACTACAGAAGAAAAATATATTATTCAATGAGCTTTCCAAACAATATTTAAATGAGTTATTCATTATCCTTCACTCTGGAAAGATAATGAATGTTCTTCTGACTATATTTCAATATCTGATTAGCATCAATGTTCACTGTGTTCTATATGACCTGATTTCTTAACTGATTTATGACATTGGATTGTTCTATTTATGTAGAATTGCCTGCTGTCACTTTATGAAAATTACTTAAAATGGTATTGTTGTATCATACTGTCTCATTTCACTTCTTGACCATAGAAAGAAATCAGGACTGGAAGTACACTGTAGTCTGAAAATCCTTTTAAGTAAATTAGTTAAATTTTCCAGTCTTAGCAAAGAGCCAAGGGAAAATCAATTGAACATAACAATCCAAAAGGCAAGCTCTTTCAAGTCTCTCTAATGACAAATTGATTAGGAAATTACCAGCTTTAACAAAGAAACTATACTCAACTATAGCTGAATATAATTAACTGGACAAAGCTAAGAGGTTTCATTGCTGTGGAATTCAGGGCAATTTTGTTCAGATATCAACACTGGCATCACCATTTTGTTTCTGCACCTTATCAACCAAAAAGATAACCAGCTTAGAGAACTGACATTTTTAATAACACATTGTTACATATAATTAACTAATTTGGATGCTTACTAAGCATTCATCAACATTAGATCTGAGTGGCAATACTGACAATTGTGACATGTTTCCCTTCAGTTCCATACAGAAATGCTATTTTTGCTTAAGCGATTAAAAAGCAACATATATATTATGCAGGTTAGAAAACTGTGGAATATTATGTGAAAGGAATAACATTGCACTGTACAAATAAAATAGTTCCATAACAGCATGGCTGTGGAACAGCACTATGCAACTCATGGAAACTCTCCTGTATTTCTCTTTTCCTCCAATGCTTCACAATCAGCTGACTTCATCTATTATACTTAAAAAAATAATGTCAAAATTAATTTTTTTAAAAAAAAGATAGTTCTAAGAATGTTATAGATGCAGACTGCCTTAGAGCAGAGGTTTTCAACTTTTTTCAATCTTTTGTGTACCCCCAAACATGTCGTTGCTACATGGAAGACCCTATTCGCACAAATTCAACTAATTACTAATTGACAATTCATGTCCAAATTTTTCTTGATCTGTATGCGGACCCCCTGGCAGCTTGCCACAGACCCTATGGGGTCCACAGATCATTGTTTGAAAACCTCTGTCTATATTCCATCTGTGACTTAAACTAGTCAGAGCCATTTTTTTAAAAAAAAGTTGATTGGGACATTTTTTGCCGCAGTTGTTGCAACTCTACGTTTCCTTAACTGCTGGAAAGCAATCTAAACGTTTGGAAGGAAGATATTGCAAAGGGTAAGAAGTGCATTATTCAACATTTACACTAGTAAAGGGGACAGATAACTAAGCTTTTCATGCTTCCGCTCCATTTTCTGTTTCCTATTAATTTTAAATTTTTCTTTCAGCTGACTAAAATGAGAGAAAACGTTATTAATATTAGCTTCCAAACTATTATATTTTCCCTCTATTTTGGGGTAAGGAGATATTGGAGGAACTGCTCAGATCAATATCAACCAAGTGTCTATTTCTGGGTAAGGCTAGAAATGTTTTCAGTAGGTCAAATTTTCTTGTTCTGTCTTCAAAGACAGAAATCTAAATTTTCTCTCATTTGCTCCAGGCCCACTCTCCCAGAGCCCAGAATATATCATCTTTCGCTTACTCTCTCCCTTTGTGTGTGTCACCCACTACTTTAACAGTGCCAATTTTACAAATGTGAATTTTTCAGCCACGTCACAGATAAAAACAAAATAGAAAAGTTGCAATCAAGCGTTCAATAAATATGCTTTGAGTACTTTCCTAAACTATAACAAGAAAAGAGCATACCCCAAACTTTCTTCTCCATCCACAAAAGATTTCAATGAAGGAAGCAGAATTGATTTTATACATATCTAAAGGGGGACAGTAAAAGGTGGCTTGCCAAAGACTGGAGAGTGAAGAATGGACTTTGTTCTGGTGATAGCTTGTGTGTAAGCTGTACACAGATTTGTTCATCAAAGCCAGCTGCTTCACTTGGTCTGCAAAGGCAATGAGCAACCAGTGTAGCTCCTTTCACATGGAAATAGCATGACACTTTTAAAAATAAGAAACTCATGATGCCTGCCTCCACATTCTGGGTTTTCCTCATTTGTGGACAATCTTCCAAGAACTACTTTGGATTTGCAATATTTCAACCTTGAATTATCTTGGTGACCTCTTTTATATAATTTAACAGTTAGAAACTATTTTTTGCTATATTTCACAGAATTATGCACAACCTTTTGACAACAGTAAATGTCGCTCTGTGATAAAAACAGTCTACTTTGTTGAATTGAGGATGCAGAAACTACAAGGAGGAGGAAGTATTTCTTAGAATACCTCCTTCCAGACTGTACAAGAGTCCACTTTTATTGGTACTGAGGTTTTTTTCCATGACTACTCACAGCTAATTCAAAATAGTCAAGTTAATAAGATCACACGTAAAACTATATCACCTTATAAGTCATTCTGAAAACTAATACAGCAACAACAGCTAACAAATTCAGGGTTCCGTAATAGTATAGTAGCAATATATTCATATTGTATATTAAACACAAGTCCTGTAATTTATACTAGAACAGTCAGTAACAATAGAGAAATACAAGTTTATTACGACATGCTTTAAAAATGGAACATTATAGCAGACACAATATCTTTCCATTTATGGTAACATGCAATTCAAAATCTCTTTTTGACCTCTTTCAGTCACAAGTACGTCTCTAAATTATACTATATGGTAAAACAAGCCAAATTCTTTGTCTATACCATTTTGATTTATATCCATAGCAGTATTTAACACTGCCATGTATGGCAATCAGACACTTTTCTCTTAATGGATACATGGAATGGGAGTAGAGATCTAACAGAGAATTCCATTAATTCAAATTTCTCATGCACATCAGAGTCTGAAACAAAAATGTAATATAGCAACTATCGTTTACAACAACTATAAACTATAAAATGTTTTACCATGGGCGAAATATTTGTAATTACAAAATTTCTACATTCACACCCCTAATCCCACCTCAGACAATATTATGATTGCATCATTTCTACTCTTTCAATTCATCTAAAATGCATTTAATGGAAAGATTTGATCAATCTAAGTTCTCATTTAGTAATTGTGTGAAAGAAATCATGAATTCATCATTAATATGAAAGGACTTGTCTCCATACTTAATCATATTATTTGTGTGCAGAAAGGCTAGTTCAGTTTAAGATATTTCAGAGCTGAAGTCTCTTTCCTAGAATATTAGAATGGAATAATATTATCAGTTGTTATTTCTACCTTAGCTATATCACTCTCCCTTTTACACCATTTTAATTAGACATTTCTTTCATTCTGCCACTCTTTGTCTAGATTCTGTAATGTAATACCATCTAAAAATAACAATTAACACAAATAAACTATTTTGTCAATGTTATAAGCCATTCTACTATGGTTACAATTATGCATATGGGCATTCTTTAAACTAACACCTAAATCATACTTTGTCTTGTCTTTTAAGTGACATTAAAGTGGTGAAGATAAAGAGCTATGACACCTAGCTTTGAATATTTAGGTTTCAAGGGCATTTGAATATGCAAAAATAGAAAATGAAATGAACATGGAGCATAAGAAAAAAAGTGCTATGGCCAAATATATAATATTAAATTAGAACCCCTGATTTCCTAAATTGCATTGTGAATTAGTCCTTATTCCATTTATTTTCACTAGCGTCTCTATTTGTAAAAAATCAGAAAACCTGGTCTTATATAACAAAAATAAATAAAATAGAATTTTATAACCTGAGTTATGACTAATTTAGATACAAACTATTAACTCTAATGTGAACATAACAAAGTTAACTAGTTATTTACTCTTCCTCTATTAAACTATTAATAATTTAAGAAATGACTGCAGATAATCAAATGTAGCATAAATCACAGTAACACTGATAATTAAATTCTGCTACACCACATATGATTTCATGCTCTAAAATAAAACACATTTATAAGAGAGAAAACATGACTTTAAAATACCAAAATCATGATGTTAAAATCAAGGCCATTCCACTACTAGTTGTGCATAAAGAGTCTACTTAAAAGCAGCAGAATATTCAAGGAGCCACAGTTAAATAATGTCCTGAATTCCACAATTATAACTGATCAGCGATACAGGGCTGCTATAAGCAATATGGTTGTCTGGCTGTAATTGTTGGATATTGATTGTCAGAGTCCATTCTGAACAAGCAGCCATCAATCACAATTTTGGGGATATATCACTAAATGAGATGAAATACAATGCTGTTCATAAAACTGTTTAAGATCTTAATTTAGCAAACAAGCAACATGTCCCTCATATAGAAAACTGTAGATCAAAATTCAATACTGCAATTATTCATGAGTATATGGTTCAATCTGGCTAATTCCTAGATAATTGGTACAGTTAAAGTTAAGTTTTGAAGTTTAAAGTATAATTTAGATTTTAAGATAACAAGTTAATCTATTGCAAGCCATTTATTTGTGTGTGTTAGAACAGGCCTCAAAGTGTCTACTCAATGTAAATAGCAAAACGGCTTTGGAATTAAACTGATTACAAATTCCATACAGGAAATTTTTGTCAAACTGCATTTCACATTGGCATAAAATAAAAGCAGAGAACACAGAGTAAGATGGCTCCTATTTCTAACTGTCCATGTTATTCTTTATTCCAAACATTGTTGCAAGAATGACATTCTGAAAAATCAGGTTAACTAAAAATGAAACAAGTCACTGCCCTAGGATACCTTTCAAGGAAAAAAAAGAAACAAGAGTGATGCTTACTATATGCATTTTTTTCAAAAGTCAAAACGAATTGATGATCTGAAGATCAAAATGTGCAAGAAACAATGATGAGAATATACCTCTGTTCCTGCAAAGCTGAAGCCATGGAGTGGTTTTGGGGTTTTTGTTTTTGCAACTGCAGCTTGAAAGTGCCTCATAACATTTCTTTAATGTTCCTGCATTATATACTTTCACATCTAGAACTTTCCTAAAAAACAAACACCATATAACATGCAGGGAACATAAATTTAAATAAGTTTATCTCCTTCCCTTCATTCCCTCATCCAGCTCCAGGTAAGAGTCAGAAGTAGAAGAGATTTGCTATTTTGTTTTCTAGTGTGACTCCATAAATTAAAAAAAAGAATTAAAAACAAAAATATGACAATTCAAGGATGTCAGAACATGAAATATTATGGAAAGCAAATAGCTGTTTTTTGCTTACAGCATTTTGCTTATAATTAGTCAAGAGACCTTTTAACCCAGAAATTCACATCTGTATGACTCACTGTTATGTCAAAAAATGCCTTCCCACACTTTGGCAGTTCCAGGGAAATACATAGAATCCAGTTTACAGCTGTTCATTTACTGGCCAATGATTATGTGAAGCTGAAGTTGGCTGTAACTTTTTGTTGATACTGTTTGACTTACAGTGATCCTATTTTGCATTTCAGAGAGAAGCAAACAAATAGACAAGAAAGGAAAAGAAATTTTTATCTTGTATGGATTTCTCGTCATTACCACTACTAAATCTATGTTTAATTGGGAATTAGTCCCACATGTCCTGAGCCTGATAAATAACTAACTTACACAACATTGTTAAATTGTCTAGTAGGAATATATAATTACCTTATCATCTTTCCTATTACCTATTTTCTTAATTGCATGACAATTAACTTGTTGCTTACATCTTACAATATAAAATAGCAGTTCATTTAGTACCCCTATTTTGACTTGTAGATTGATATCCTACAACTGTTCTAAACCTATCACAAAAATGCATCGTATGGCATGAGGTGTTTTGTGACATGATAAAATGGGTTTTGTAACATGATAAATCATAAATGTACTTTATGATTGTGATTGTATTCATGATTAATATCATGGTTTGTCGATTGCTGCTTACATGTACATGACAAGATGAATGCACTTTATGATTATGAATGTATCTTATGATTGTAATCTCAGTTTTTTGTTGTATGTAGGTAGGTATAGAGCATGTACACCGGAAACAAATTCCTTATGTGTCCAGACATACCTGGTCAATAAATTCTGATTCTGATGTGGGAATTTGCAAAGGGGCAACTAAGAACCAAAGAATTCAGAATCTTCTTCAGCACACCTTGTACATCTTCACTGACATAGCTACACTGATTCAAAACTGCAAAGATGCAACATTAGAATGACATTGCAACTGCAAACTATCAGAATTTAAATTACGCTGGTGCAAGATATTTTATTGCAATTCTCAAATGGCTAATTTGTGTAAAATGAAGTTTTACTGAACCAGTTATTAAATGCTACTAATATAGACAAAACTGAGAGTGGCTTGTATGAAATTACAAGTAGAGCTATGGAAGTTTTCAAATGCTATTATTTTCAAAAAAGCATCCTTTTGCATCAAGATTTTCTCCAGAACTTTATCCCAAACCCTGAAGTCAGAAGGTAATATAGGCATTGTGAGATTAAAATCTTTAGTAATATTGTGTGAATATATGAATGTATGACTCTGTGGTTTGTAAAGACATGTGAAACTGGAAAAATAGCACACAAAAAACCCTGCCTTTAAAAAAATCTGAATCAAAATCTCTTATCAACTGGAGGCATTCCACTGTTCCAATTGTTTTATGTCAAATGCCACTTTGCGATAGTTCTTATAGAGAGAGCTATATGTGAAGTGAACCATATTTTTAATTGTTGCTCACTAAGATGACACTATTTCAAATCTGACTTTATAGCACTCTGACCCAAGTGATATTTACCTAACAAGTCCCTCTTGAAATGACAGGGAGAACCAAACTAAAATACTATGAGAAAAAAAGTGCTAGGAACAACATGTAGTACACAGGAAAAGATGTACACATATGCACATCTGAAGGAATCTGACACTGGATAAAACAATCAATCTACTGGATTGATTTTGGATAAAACAACACCTAATCAATGCAGCATTTTATTCTCTATCAAACCATCTTATCACTAATTAACTTATATATATACCAGCTCCACTGAATTTATACAGAACTACAATGCAATTAGAAATAAACATGGTAACAAAGAAAAAAAATCACACTTGGTATAATGTTAATAAGTATTGATTATCCATGTTAACTATCCATTTAAATTCGTACTTACTTTAAAATTAAAGTAATCTTGGACAATCCTAATTTTATAAAATAATTATCTATATATTTACTTATCAATTTCTGCATGTTTAATGTAACTTGCTTCCAGGTGCATATATAAGATTGCCGACAAAATATACTAGTCTTTGAAAAAGGTATGTATTGTCTTTCATGTGTAATACATGTGCAATGTACACCCCAAATGTACACTTCATTAGGAGTCCCCTAGTTAAAAACTGACTCCTCCAAGAACCAGAGTTTTAGGTGATTTATAGAAGAACTGAACTTTATTCAACAGTAATTAGAATATTTTCCTTCTACATTTTTACTTCAATTAAAGATATTTTAAGAAAGAAGCCTCAAATTGTGGATCTCAAGAAAACATCTGGGTAAGAACCGCCTTTTGGGGCAGCATAAAATCAATATGGTAGGGCTTCTATTGCAGTGTTCACACTAATATATAGGATATTTATATATAGGATTGCAGACAAAATATACTAGTCTTTGTAAAAGGTATGTATTGTCTTTCATGTGTAATACATGTGTAATGTACACCCCAAACGTACACTTCATTAGGAGTCACCTAGATAAAAATGAATTCCTCCAAGAATCAGAGTTTTAGGTAATGTATAGAAGAACTGAACTTTATTCAACAGTAATTAGAATATTTTTCTTCTACATTTTTACTTCAATTAAAGATATTTTAAGAAAGAGGTCTCAAATTGTGCATCTCAACAAACTATCTGGGTAAGAACGGCCTTTTGGGGCAGCATAAAATCAGTATGGCATGGCTCCTATTGCAGTGTTCACACTAATATTTCCTGCAACAGTCCTAATTTGTTCCTCAGCACCACCCAAGGCAATACTGGCTGGACTGGCTTGTATTTCTCTTCTTTCAAGGCTGAGTGTCTGCTCCAGACAGTTGAGTAGTATGTTTCTTTTACATTTTACAGGAAAAAGCTACCTTAGGTTGGGAAGGCCAGCACATTCAAGCTGGCAGGACCAGATGACACAGGTCCAATACCATATATGACACCCCTTCCAATGCAAAACTCTGGGAAGACTCCCTTGATTCTGGCTAAGTTGGCTTGAATAGTGATGAGGAATGGTTTCAAGAGGTTCTAAAACCCCAAACTGCAAGCACAAAGATGTTGAAGAAGAATCTTCACAACTGGGAAGCATCTATTTTGTAGGCAAGCAGGCAAACTCAATGGCAATGAATGTTCTGCCTAAAAAAATGATGCTTTTTAAGAACGTAATTTTGGTATCAGAATAGCATTACAATGAATGATGTCCAAGATACTCTGACTAGCCATATGATTCATCTGTGAAACAGTAAGATTTCCTTCAGCACTGTCTTAGGCCACAGGTTAAACAAGGGAAAAAAACCTTATGACAAGCAAAAGAAATAAATGTCAAAAGAGAGGCAAGCATGAAGGTTGTCTTCTGCAGTAGTAGAGAATAAGAACAAAAAGCTAAAGACTTTGTTCTCAGCTCTATGGATTGGAAGGAACCAGTTATGTCAATAGCCACTGGCCTTTTTGTCAGTCTTCTCAGATTTATATCTGGGGAACCAAGGAACACCCTGGAATTGGCAGAGATAGTTTTCATCTTGGTGCAAATCTTCCTTTCTTATCACTCTGAATGAAGAGGTGAAGTTTCAGACAGCTTCATCTGAACATGAAAAGCTGCAGTTATGAATGTTAACACTTTTTTAAACTTGATATTTTTGTGTAAATGCACACAAACTTCAATCTTATGGTTACATTCTGCTAATTTTCAAGTGTAATCTTACATAAGCTGACATAAATGTTCACAGAAAATTGTGAGATACTGGCTAGTTTCACATACTCAATTAAGTCGACTGTGGACTTTTATTCTTTGATAGTAGCATATTGTGCAGACTGAGCAAATTGTAGTTTATTCAAGAAACTACTGTTCAGCAAACCACATAATATATGAACTGGTTTGAAACAAACATGTCTTTAAAATACATGACTTGATATTTATAGAATTTCTTTTCAAGCTACAGCCTAAATCATGCCAGTGAATGTTAAAATGTATCAACAACATATAGAATCATTTTTTGAAATTGGATCTCAGTTGTCCTGTAGTAATAATGTATTTTATACAACTTTTTCATCTGACAGCAATATGAACCTGACAGCAATCAGAGCCAGTTTGGTCTAGTGCTTAAGGCATCTGGCTAGAAACCAGGAGCCTCGGAGTTCTAGTCCTGCCTAAGACATGAAAGCTGAGTGGGTGATTTTGATCTAGTCACTCTCTCTCAGACCAACTCACCTCACTGGGTTGTTGTTGAAGGGATAATTGGAGGAGGAAGAGATGCTTGTCACTTTGAGTTATTTAGAAAAGTAATAAAGATGAGATAAAAATAAAATTAAATAATTATAAAAGTTATACATGGCACATCCATATATTTTCTTTCTAGGTAAGTTTATTATTTTGAATTACACTATATTCAAGTAGTTGCCCGCAGGCATAATACAACATTTTTAATGTGCTTAAAAATGCTGCCAATGATTCCAGTATAGTTGTTCAAAAAACATCTACTACTAGCAGGTCTAAAGAAAAGGGTAAATTGGAGTTAGCTAACGATATTTTCTCAGTAAGCTGAAGGGCTTTCAAGGTCTTACACTATTTCCTAAATGTCATCAGGACGCTTAAGGCATTTAAACACATTTTATTAGTCCAGTTAGAAAGTTATTAAAACTTGCTCTCAGAACATAAACACTGTGTGAAGATCTCCACCACACAGGTGCAAGTCTTACTATATTTGTTCTAGCCTGAACAAATTGAACACCTCTACATCAATACCACACATTTGGAAATTCCCACATGAGCAAATTAAGACATAAATAAGCTCTCCCCAACCTTAGGCTCTCATATGATTTAGAACTTCAATTCCCAGAATACCCAGTCAGTACTGGAGGTTTTTTGGGAATTATATAACAAATGTACATAAAAGGTCCTAAACTAGAGAATGGTAGCTGCCCAAATTATTGTCTGGTTACATATAATGATACTTTATAGTGTGTGCTGGTATTTGTTTTAAAGCATTAGATGAAATCACTGAGACTTTCAGATTAACATGGTCTATGAAGGGCGATAAATATTAGTAATTATGAATATTACTTTCTCAATTTCTATTAATGGGCAAGACTTTGTTATCTCCCGCTTTTATAAAGCTATACATTGCCTTAAGACCTTCGAATATATCTCTTATTTACATGTTAAAGCACACAAATTTCACATTTCTAACATGTCTGTGCAAAACAGAAACTACACTCATTTTTGTTGGGCCACAACTGAAGATTCAAACTTCATTTCTAGTTTGTGATTTTATTAAAGAGAGGATTGACTGACTTACTTTATAGGCATTCCAAAAACAGAACTTCAAGCTGCAGCTTTGTTTACAGGTTTTTATAATTGCAGTAGCCTGCAACCAAGACTTCAGTATGGAGCATAAATAATAAAATAATTCTTAGGCTTTGGAGAGACAAGCAGTTTCTGAAATATAGTGTGACACCAACACAGATATTCTCCTGAGTTTGCTCATCATTAATGTTGCTAGCCATAATAACTGTTGCTGCTTTTAAGGTTTGTAAGTATCTTGTATTTTTTATCAAAGAGATATGAACCTCTTCTTGAAATTCTGATTGCAAAAGTCAGAAAAATAGCATTAAATTAGAGAATGAATCCAGATGCCATTTCTTTTCCAGTGTTACTACTAAAACTCAAGGATGAAGAACATAGTGTATGGCTACCCTAGCCACTTTGAATATCTCTCATCACTCTCCATACTTCAACTGGAACTTCAAGTAGAAAACCATAATCTCCTACATTTTCTTAATCCACAGTATTACCTAAACAGGATTACATCAGAGGAACAAATAGCTAATAATCAGTACTTCCTCAGCATACACCCTGCTAGGTGCTGTAGAATCATAAAAGTAGCACAGCCTTTTCAAGAAAATTTTTATCAACTTGATGTCACAATGGTTCCAAAAAGAGACAACAGATAATATCAGTAAATGATTTAGCCTATAAATAGACTGTTTCTAAGCACAGGTGTTAAGAGTAACTGAGCAGACAGAAAAGTACAACCATTAAGGCAATCTATCAAATAGAAATTTTGTAGAGTATTTTACAAATATCCCTATGATGCTCATCATGACTTGATGTAGTTCTTTCACCTGGCACTTACCCATCTATATATATAAAAAATTAGCCCCGTTTGTGTCTGGTAGGTAATCCCGGAAAGTACTGAACCAATTGGGTTCAG
>JANHFO010004465.1:18584-31079 GCA_032468095.1 Pareas carinatus
GGAGTGCATCTCCGCCCCAGGCACTTCAAAAAGCCACAAACTGAGCCACGGCAACGCGTGGCCGGGTCAGCTAGTTTCCATATACAAACATCTAGAAGATTGTTGGATGAGAATTCCATATAGATAAGTGTTTCTCAACCTTCACAATGCACCCATCTTCAAACTGCCAAGATTGAGAACACTGATAAAATTTAAAACTACATATGTAAAATTTTAACAGCCCATACCACGAAAGATCTGTATAGGTCAACTGGAATCAATTGTAAAGGAACAAGAAAGTGAGGAGGGGGTGAACTCCCATCAATTTCTGCATGAATGGAACTAACTAAAAGTAGGAAAAAAACTATTTATTCCTCATCAACAATGAAAGTATTGGGGTTCTTCTGTTTATTTGTTCTTTTATATTCCAATTTTGAGGGGAAATTCTCCTCATTGGAAAGTGCACAATGATTTTTCACATACTGTGAAAGCACTATATAAAGATGCAGGCCTCCATCACCAACATTTTCATTGCAACAGAAAATATGTTTCATGATACTTCCTAAATGCTTTGGATTACAGATTCCTAATTCCGCATCAGTGATATACAGGGGAGTGCTAATGGATCTATAACATAAAACATCTGAAGTAAGCTAAGTAATTAACTCTTACATGGAGCATTAAAGAATTCTAAACCACAGTCATCAATGAAGATTTTCTTCCCCTGGTTACATCTTAAATTTCACAAAAGATACAATGCTATCATGGCTTATTTTCTTTACAAACCTCCTCTGACGTGACAAATTATAGTAAGCTTTTAACACCTACTGTTGCTCCGTATAAAATCAATAGTAGCACTGCAAATATTATAATGCTTTTAACTTGCATGATTTTTGCATCTAGTGCATATAGAGATAAAGTTTAACAATAAGGCTTAAATAGTCAGACTATCAAGTGTTTCAATATGCATCATTGTCAATAATGATCTGCATTCACCCACAGTTGTCATAAAGAAAAGTTTTCTGTAGACCTTCAAATGAAGAATGCTATCACTGAACATTTGTTTATACAACCTAATATATTAAAATATTATTAATGATGCACATTTTTAAAATGCAAGTTCTTTATATGTATACCATTGTCCAGAATTCAACAAATCCAACTCCAATGAAATAGCCTCAAAAGTCTATTTCATAAATTGTTTATTTTACAGACAATATAACAGACTAACTCTTCAAATATGTTAAAGTTCCAGAGCATCATTTATTGAATGACATGTGCTCAAGATACTGCTTCATTTTTTCCACACAACCGTTGCTAGTTTTCCATTTCTATAATCTGAAGGAAGAATTTCAGGTTTTTAGAAATAAATTTCAGGTTTTTTACTCAGGAATAAAATGCTCTCATCAGCTTTTTAATCCTTAAACACTGTAGCTGAAAAAAGGTATTACAGATTTTTGGCAGCAACATCAACACTTTCTAACACTTTCCCATCTTGAATAAACTTCAAATTATACTTGAACATAAACTATAATTGAAAATGAACTATCAACAAGATGGAACTAGAGTGCATGCTTTGATCAACTTGACCTCAGACAGATATTTGTTTGGCTTTTCTCTACTGTTGTAGAATTCCAAGAAAGCCACTGAGAAACCGTTGAACAGATATATTTATCTTTAAAAGCAAGGGCTTCTATCAATATAGCCATGGAGACATTCTAATCTTTAACTACCTTTCATGTTTCTTCTTTTCTCCAAACCCCCAGTCCCAGAGATATCAGGAGATCCCAATCTAGAATGTGATTCACACCAATTTCTCAGAATACCAGGCCCAATATTTGTCTTTCCGTGTGGCCTTTTTCCACAGGCCTTATGTGAGCAATTCCTGCAACTGAAAATACCACCCACATGAAGAGCAATTTGTTTTTATGAAAGCGCCTTATTTGATCAAGCAGTATGAAAGAAACATACTCAAGTGTCATTTATTACCTTTTAAAAGCTTCAGCAGGGTTTCTCTCACATTCCCCAAGTTGCAGGAGACTTTGAACAGCAGGATCTCTCACTTTGTCCTCGTAATCCTGACTCAGTCCACTCTTACAGATCTGGGCAACTAAGCCTCTAATAAACCTCCCCACACAGAGAGTATCAGAGTCCTGTGCCCTACAAAAATGGAAGGCTAGTGCTTGGTGATGTAAACCTCTTTGTAAGTTTGCAGATGAGCTTGGCCATAATAATTCAGTACAAACTGCGGTCTTGCCACTACCGGGACCTCCTACTAACAATACACCCCAGGATGCTCCCTTGCCAGGGACAACACAAGTATTAGATCCAGAATTCACAATGGACGGTTTGCTGGCAGAGCTATTGCTGAAGCTTGTCTTTTCTTGGAGACAGTGCTGTAGTTTGTGAAAAACCCACTCTCTGCAATAAAACTGTTTCCCCTGCAGCAAGCTGGTCTGAGCCATTTTACAGACTACCTTCTAAGACAGGTCCAAATCAAGAACACATCTTAAGATTCACTGAAAACAGCAGATTCTTAAATCCAAGCCAAAGTGCCCGTTGCATGGAACTATGCCACAGGACAGACTGCAATCCACAAATCTGTTCATGCCTTCGCATAATAGTCAGTGGCATCTTTGGGTAAGAAGCATCTTTCAATTCAAAATGTGTCTGATCTTGTTTTGCTGGAAATCCTCTTTAGAGATATTGCTATGATGCTATAGCTCAAAGATACATCATTTAAAAGGTTGCACAATGCCATGGCTATAGTTGCACCTTACAATGCTGCATGCTATGAGATTAATGGATCTAAAGTCGAGATAACATTCATGAAGAATTCCCACGTTTCTTCTCTAAATTCCAGTCGTTCCCAAATGCATGTGGCTTTTAGATTTCCCAGAACAGCAACTTCTAAAAACAGATCAAGCTTTTTTTCCATCAGCAAATGCAGCATATATTGCAAACATATGGATATGCCCCATTTAATACGTAGATTTCCAAAGTTCATAGGAGCTCTGTGGTCCAAATCCGTCCTTCAAATCATGGTGCTTCATGCATCCAGTAAAGTAGAAATAGAGGAACTTTTCTTCCCAGTGCTTCCTTTGTCATCCTGTGTTTCAGTAAACTTCTGCTAGTTTCCAATTGCAACCTTGTCAAATCACAAGATTTCTGTCTTGGCCTGAGAATAAAAGTACCAAACATTTGTTAGTTTATACATAACAGTGAACTTCATTTTGCATAACAGGGCCACTCATCTGTATCATGTACAAACAGGAGGCGCTCCCAAATCCATTCCCTCCATACAGGCTAGCAACACAGAGACATTGGAATGAATGATGGATAATGTGTCACTCTGTGGTAAGATAGCTGGCCAATAAATTTTATAAATAAATACACAAACATGCAGTATCCCTCTTTTCCAAACAAGAAGCATTAAAGCTTTGCCGATGCCACCTAAAATTACAGTCCTATCCAGAATGCAAGTGACCTTGAAACCATGAAAAGCCCCGTCTCATTCTGAAAGCAGACCTCCGGCTTCGAATCGCCCATAAGACCTCGCCATCTGAACCCCCTCTGTACCTGCTTCCCCTTTACACCTCAGAGCTTCCCCTACAGTTTTCCTCGGCCTTCTTTGTTCACAGCCTGTAAGCATTAGGAAACACCAGCGCTTTCCAAGCCACGTTTGAACTTACCGTCCGGCTCCCCCTCCCGCTCCCTTCGCCTTGTCGCCCTGCAGCGTGCCGTTTCTGTCATCTGTCCGCCTGCTCCCTACCGCCAGGCTTTCCTTTGCATCCGTTCCCCGGCTTTGTCTCCCAGTCTCCCCCGACCAGGCTCCGCGTTTCGGCTGATCCAACTGGCAGGACGCGGCAAGCCCCTCTCCTCCTCCTCCCGCTCCGGGCACTGACCGCTTTTGGGCGAATGAGTAAGAATAGGGAGGAAGGGCGGGGGGGAAAGTGGGCTCCCTCGAGCGCCCGGGCCCGTCCGCGCCTCGGATCCACCACTCGACGCCGACACACGCCCCGTCCCCATCCCCCCTGCTTGCCTCCTCCCCCAGCGCCAGCACAACGGAGACGGTGGAGGGGACACGCAGACAGCGCTCGGCTGCAGGAAGAGCCGGCTGGGCGGAGAGGAGCAGCCGCCCCGTTCCGCCTCACTCCGATCGGTAACAGGCTTGGCTCTCGGTCCTCGGGTGAGGAGGGGTGCCCGGAGCCCCGGCTTCTTCGTCGCCCTCCTCTCCCCAACTTCCAGCCACGCTTTCTCTTCTTCCTCGTCCGCCAGATGCAGGTCGCCAACACGCCCCGCAACTGACTCGGTCTCTCTTCCGGGTCCCGACCACTCGTCCTCCCCCTTCCTCCCTGTCAACACGGAGGACGAGACCGAGAGGAAGCGAGGGAGCCCGGGGAGCACATCGAGGAAGCACGCCCGCGCTCGGACTTGCTCACGGCCGCCGCTGAAAGCGCCAAGAAGCGAGTGGACGGACAGCGGGGCTGCGGGGCAACCAAGCCTCCCTCCGCGAGACAAAGCGCGGAAGGGCCCGGGCGCAGGCAGAGCCCGGCCGAGGGTGCAGGGCGCAGCAGGCAGGCAGGCGCGGACGAGGACGCCTCGAGACGCGGCGGTGCCTCCGGCGCCCTGCACGGGAGCGGCGCCCGGGCAGGAGAATGACAGGAAGGCCCGCAGAGTTTTCGAAATTAGCAAGCAGCAGAGCCCTGCTCGGGGCAAGGCAGCCCGAGGGCAAATCCCCGGCGCCGCTTCCAGCGTCTTCCTCTCCCGGCGCCGTCTTGACACCCATGCAGCATTTGCAGCTCGGAATGTGTTGGCAGAAGCGGTCTTCAGCCCAGTCCCGCACCCCGACCTCCAGAGCCGAAAAGGCTGATCTGGCTGTCTCGCCGGCTGAATGCGGCCCCTTCCCCGGGGCTCCCCCCGCCCGGCCTGGCCAACGGAGATGGCAAAGGAGCTTCTTTTCCCTTCTCCCCCTGGCAGCGGCGCCCGCTGTTCAATTACCTCCCCCGTTTCCTCTTCTTTGGACAAGGCGGCACTAGCGGCAGCTGCTGGCTCTTCCCCTCCCGCGCCCAAGCCGCTCCCCTAAGGCGGGCGAAGGCTCAGACAGGCGTGTCCGCCGCTCTTCCCTTCGCCGCGAGCCCAGCGATGCCCCGCAGCGCCGGCCCTCGCGAAGCCAGCGGTTCCAGAGCCAAGCGCCCTCCGCCCCCTTTCTCTCCCGTCCCTCTTTTAACCTGCCTTATTAGCCCGCCTCCTGCTCGGCTCCCAAGCCCCGCCCCCCGCCGTTGGCCCCGCCTCTCTCGTTCCGGGGGGAAGCTGTTTTGTGTTTGTCCTGGGGCGGGGAAGGGGCGTGGCCAGGCCGCGAAGATGCTGCTTTGCATCACCTTGAAGGAGAAGAAGGAAAAAAAGCGCCCCGCGGTCGGGTCAGAAAGCTGCCGGCTGAGTAACCGCTCCGGCTGGCGTGTTGCCTCCGCTCGATTGTGCCGGCCGCCCTTTCGTCCTTTTTGATATTTTTACGTCTTTCTGCATTTATAGCAGGACTTTTTTTTAACCACCCCACTTGCACTGAAGTAAATAGCAGAATCATAATGTATGGGTCAAGTGTGTCTGGACACACAACGAGTTTGTCGCTTCATACCTAAATACAAACAATAAACAAATTGTGATTACAATCATAAGATTCATTCATAAACATAAAGTAAAGTACATCATGGAATGTACATATAAGCTGCAATTGACAAACCACCATCTTAGTCATGAATACAATCAAAGTACAATTCATTGCCATGTTATAAAGTACAATCATGTCACAAAACACATTCATCATGTCACAAAACTCATTCATCATGTCACAAAACACCATCCTGCCATACAATACATTTTTGTGATAGATTTAGAACAGTTATAGGATATTAATAATCAATTTGCAAGTCAAACAATGGTACTAAATTAACTATTTTATATTGTAAGATGTAAGCAACAAGTTAATTGTCATACAATTAAGAGAATAGGTAATAGAAAATAATGATATATTCCTACTAGATAATTTAACAGTGTTGTGTAAGTTAGTTATTTAGCAGTTTGATGACATGGGGGAAGAAACTGTCCAGTTGTTTTGGTTTGCAATGCCCTGTAGCAGCATCTGAAGGAGAAAAGGTTGAAACAGATTATGTCCAGGGTGTGAGGGGTATATAATTATTTTTCAAAACTCTCTTTTTGGCTCGTTCGGTATACAGATCTTCAATGGAGGGAAGTTTTGTAGCAATTCTTTTTTCTTCAGTTCTGATTATTCTTTGAAGTCTGTGTTTACCTTGTTTGGTTGCAGTGCCAAACCAGACAGTTCTTGAGGTGCAGAGTATGGACTCAGTGATTCCTTTGTAGAACTGTGTCAGCAGTTTCTTGGGCAGTCTGAGCTTTCTGAGTTGTCTCAGAAAGAACATTCTTTGTTGTGCTTTTTAAATGACATATTGGGATATTATAGAACTTAAAAATTTGAAGGTCTCTATTATTGATACTGTATTGTTTAATATTCTAATGTTTTGAGTGAGTTCAGTTTAAGATGAATCTGTCCACACCACAAGGCTAGTTGTTCAATTTTTCATCTGTATGCAGATTCATTATTGTCTTGAATGAAGCCAAACACTGTTGCATCATCTGAAAATTTTAGTATTTTGACAGAGGGGTCTTTTGAGATGTAGTCATTGGTGTATAAGGAGAAGTGGACAGAACAAACTGCTTTCTCTCTGTTAGGAAGCTTATAATCCCTTTGCAGGTGTGGTCAGGCAGGGCTTGCTGAGTCAGTTTGTTTATAAGAATATCTGGAATGACGGTATTGAATGCAGAACTGAAGTGCATAAAAATAATTCTTGCATATGTTCTTGCGTAATCAAGATGTTGGAGTATGTAGTGTAGAGCCATATTAACAGCATCATCTGCCAATCTATTCGCTCAGTAGGCAAATTGCAAGGGGTCTAGTAGTTGGTCTGTGATGGTTTTCAGGTGGACCATCACTAGTTTTTCAAAACTTTTCATAATTACAGATGTCTGTGTGACTGATCTGTAGTCATCCAGCTCTTTGATGGTGGATTTCTTTGGTACTGGGATGATAGTAGATTGTTTGAAGCAAGAAGGAGCATAGCACATCTCTAGTGATTTATTAAAGATGTGGGTGAAGATTGGAGCTAGTTGATCAGCACAAGCTTTTATGTAGGCAGGAGTTACTTTGTCTGGTCGTGGTGCTTTTCCAGACTTTTGTCTATGAAATAGGTCTCACACAGCCTTTTCTGTGATCACCAGAGGAGGTTCACTCAAAAGGATGGAGCTTGTAGTGGAAGGGATTTGGCAGTTGTTTTCTTTCAAACCTACAGTAAAACATACCATATTACATTGATTACAAAACGCCACCGATTATAAGACGCATCCTTCTTTTAATAAGTTAGAAATAGAAATAGATTTTTGTTTAAATGCAGTGTAGTGGGGGGAGACGAAAGAGACCCGCAGGGGTCTCCTCTGTGCCGGACAGCCAGGCGGTGCACTGACCTGCTGAGCGGGGAAAGCAAAGCCTCTCAGCTGAAAGGGCTTCCATTTCCTCCTCTCAGCTGGTCCACATGCATCAGCTGTTCAGTGGCAAGAAGGGGAAAAGGAAAGCCAGGACCGATGCCACGAGCCATTATCGGTGATGAGAGGCCATTCAGTTCCCTGCGAAACAAGGGCACCAGACCCCACAGATGATCTGAATCCACGGCGGGATCATTGTGAGCTCTGGTGGACAGGCGACCAAGCCAGTCTGTCCAACTCTTCCTCCTCCATCCACTGCAGCACGAGTCCTGCTGGGGGTGGGAGTGGGAAACAGATCAGAGAACGCACAGGGCTGGACCTGCTCTGACTGAAGTTCGCTTGATACACCAGTTGCGGCCTTTTCTTGATCGGGACTCCCTATGCACGGTCACTCATGCCCTGGTCACTTCTCGCCTGGTTTATTGCAATGCGCTCTACATGGAGCTCCCCTTGAACTGTACCCAGAGGCTGCAGATGGTCCAGAATGTGGCCGTGCAGGCGATTGTGGGGACGAATGGCCGTGCCCATGTGACCCCCTTCCTCCGCGAGCTGCACTGGCTGCCTGTGGTCTTTCAGATGCGCTTCACGGTTTTGGTTATGACCTTTAAAGTGCTCCATGGCATGGGACCAGGATATCTTCAGGAACGCCTACTACCAGCCAATATCTCCCACAGGCTGGTACGCTCGCACAGAGAGGGCCTCATCAGGGTGCCATCAGCCAGACAATGCTGGCTGGTGACCCCCAGGGTGAGAGCCTTCTCTGTGGCAGCTCCAGCCCTCTAGAATGAACTTCCTCCAGAAATACGGACTATCTTAGATCTCCGGGTCTTCCGTCGGGCCCTAAAGATCTTATTATTTACCCAAGTCGGGTTGTCCTGAGCCCTCTTTTACTTTTAATTTGGTTTTAAATTTTTAAATTGCAAATTTTAATTTTTAGTCAGCCAATTTATTTAATGTTTTAAGGGTTTTTTGTATTCTTATCTATGTCTGTGTTTTTATTATGGCTGTACACTGCCCAGAGTCCTTTGGGAGAAGGGCGGTATAAAAATCAAAACAAACAAACAAACAAACAAACAAATAAATAAATGTTGGCTTGCAAGAAAATCTCTAGATTCAAGATATCAAGATTCTAAATATTGTAAAATAATCTACAAGATTAGCTAATCAGAACAACATGAGAATGTGTAGGGTAAAAATATGCTTTCCAGTGGGGATAAGCTTCAAAAATGTGCTTTGATTATGCTTCTAGGTATACAGGCAATTTGTGCCAACACTGAAAAATATTGGGCTTATCATTAATTTAGTTAGTTGAATATGAGATGGGTTTGGCTAATGCTAGTCACCTAGTCTACACTTTTACCATCTAGATAATATTATGCGAAAGTCTTAACTAACCAAAGCCATGATGGGCAGTATAAATCAATTTAATGTATATAAACTCATATATATATGAATTCACTTGGTGATGTCCTCAGTATAACAGAATTAATTATGAACAAAAGGGCTAAATATCCACGAAGTCTGAATTGGTGTCCCCTAAATTGTTATGGGAGACTTGGTGATAGTTACATATTACACTTATTTAATGATAATAATGAACAACCAGATATAAATTTTAGGAAAACGTATGCAACAATGTCAACGAATACATTCCACGGGGGGACGGACGGACAATATTTTGATCGTGACATGAATGAATGGGAACAACGCAAGAAAAAATGTTTGGACTATTCAGAGATCTAAGAATGAATGAGAATAGTGACTATTTGATAAATATCTCCTTAGGGAAAAAAATATGACTGGAATATATGATTTAAGGGGAAAAAAACTATTCATAAGTGCAGATGACAAAGGAAAGAACATAAATATAAATTTATGCCAGTTTATATTATATGTAAATTATAATATATATAATAAATGTCCATAGATTGATATTAGTGAAGGACTAAGGGGTGATGAAATATTCTGCTTGGAACAGATCGGTTTTGACAGTGACAAGAATGGATCTTAAAAAAAATGAAAATGTAGGAAAGACGACCCCTTTCAAGAAGACAAAGGTTAATACAGAATTACTGCAGAAAAAAAATCAAGATGAGTCTGGTATGAAAAGGCATTAGAAGGTTATAAACATTGGGGTTGGAAGGTGGTAAGCTAAGATCTCAAGGTGATAAACTAAGGTTTCAGGCCTACAAGAAATCTCACAGACATCACTTGGATTAGTGATACGGTAATTCATACTGCCATGCTTGGGCCCCAAGGAGGTCTTTCTCCTGAACACAAATATAAAAATGCAAAAATTGCTGTAATGTTATGTTAATGTAATGTTAACTGCTTTTTAATATTAAAATCTGTAAATTGTAAATATATACTGATCCAGAATATACTCAATTTCTAATATGTAGCAACTAGCAATTGGTTAATTTTAAAAAGCCAAAAGTCGAAAGATGGCTTTGAGCTGTTACAATTTCCACAGGTCCTTGATTGCACAGATCAGTTAATAGTTTCAGAGAAAAAATATATACAAATGTACACTTGTGCACAATCTGATTTTCATAAAAGACTGAAATACAGCCATAGAACTTGTAAGTAGATATATCGTGATTTCTATTTACCAAGTAATTACTGATAATGTGAATCTGAAAACCCAGTCCTTTATATGTCTTTTACCTGAACCTCCAGTTAGTTCTAGCTATTTTTTTGAGCTGCTGAGAAGTTGGTATATCTCAATAAAGACAAACCTTTTATTCCTCGGAGGCTTCCTCTGATTTTAATAGAATTCCAGAAGAATTATACTATTTGCCTTTGCTTTACATGACAAAAATAGTATTTCCTCTAACAGTGATTCTGCCTGAGACAAAGTGTATGCTTCATAGAAAGAAATGAAGATAAAGAAATCTAGAAACTGAAGGAATGAAAGCAGATATTCAGAAAAACAATGTGGAAGATGTATGGTGGTCTACCACTGTAATAAATATAAGTGTTTGATTTAATTTGAATATGAAAGTTCTCTGAAAGAATTAAAAGAATTATGCTACCACCAAAGCATTCCCTTAATGGGAAATATAAAAAAGGATGCTTTGTGGAATGATGACATTAAGCAGGCTGTGAATTAAAGAACAATATGTAATATATTTCTAGAAAGAAAAATAGTGGCAAATAATGGGATCAAAGATAAAAAAGCAGAGAAAATGCAGAATAATTTTAATGAAAATAAAGCACTGCTTTGAAAATGGGATGAGGAATTAATAGAATTAAAAATAAAAGTGATAAATTGATTGGGGATAAAACTTAAGTGAGAAGATGCTGAAAATAGTATTTTAGAGATCTGTATAGGACTGATAATATATTGAAGAGTAGACTTCAAGCAAATGTTTAAATGATTGCATCCAAGAAAAGTGATCAAAAGTAATCAATGCTGTTAAAATGTTGAAAAATTATTACTGTGCACTTGTAGATTGTATTAAATGAAAAATAACATTAAAATCTCCATGTGATTTAGTTAGGGAATGGCTGTTTAACTTGCTTATGCATAAAGGTGGTGCTTGATGAATAGAATAGTGACATTTTTCTTCACCAAAAATAAATACAATTATTATGGTGGGATTAATTTATTAAATTTTTTTGGCAGAATTCTGTATTCAGAAAGATAGGACAGTAAACAACATCTGAGAAGCAAATTACATCTTTAAACCAGACAGAGTTTATAAGAAATACCAAAAGATAAAATTGATAAAATAAGATATAGAACAAATTTTGTTTGATAAGATAAAAATGGTATTGGAAGTAGATTTACAAAAGACAGACCAAGATAATTACTTAGAAAAAATGTTTCTCTGAATTTAAAAATGAAAGTGGTTGAGGTTTTAAAATTTAAAAGGGAATTACAAATGATAGACAAGTTATCTGGATAAGTTTTTCTTACTGGATTGACAAAAGAGGCTTGCTAAAGTCTTGAAGAATTTTATGTGGCAGTATAAAGAAGAAATGAAGAGAAATCAAATCCTATGAAAATATTTGAATGAACTAAACATCTAGTCTGTTAGAAGTAAAAGGAAGGGCTATAATATTGTGAAACCCTTTATGAACGTTCTTCTGACACCAGGACAGAAAAGATGATGTTTTATGGATTGTTTACAGATAAGAGATGGAATATGGGATGAAAATATGCTTGTAAGTTTATTGGAGGTGAAAAAAGTAGAGCCACTAAATTTGTTTATATTTGTTTGATAAAGGTTGGAAATCAATTCTTTATACAGTATATTTCTTATTATTTTCTCTCCTTTTTGTACTTTTTAGTTCTTTCTATTTTTTCTTTAAGTTTAATATACATCAGATTTTACTATTATAATTAAAATTCTTAACAAATTATTTTAAAAAGAAAATTAAAGCATCGAGACTGAAATAACTGTCTAACAATGAAAATGATCTGTATCATTCCAGATTAAAATGATTACAATAAATGGTGAAAACCTAGACCAAATTGATTAATTTGCGCACCCTGTTAGAGATAAAAGTAGAAACTTAGTAGAAATATGCTCTATTGCAGAGATTTTCAACCTGGGGTCCGTGGACCCCTTGGGGTTGAAGACAAGTTGCCAGGGGGGATTCGACTTCCGGTTCTAGAGGCAACAGGACGTGGGAGAGCTAGCTCTGCCTCCCGTGCCTGAAACCCGCTCCCTGGGGGTCCCTTAGGGGCTGGGAGACCCCTATTGGGGAGCCCGCCGGTTTAGGTCGGCTTTCACCAGGGGCTACCGGCTGAATTTCAGGGCTGGGGGCTGATGCTGGCGCGCCTGAGGACCCTGAGGGGTGAGGAGGCTATGGGCACGGCCGTTTGAGGCTTGTCGCCCAAGCCAATGTGCTCGATGGACTAGGGGTGCTGTGCAAAAAGGACTAGTGGCTTCCGATGCGGATTGTAGAAGCAGGACTGACCAGAGTAAGAAATTAAGCCCGAGGTGAGGAGCA
>JANHFO010004465.1:47548-60197 GCA_032468095.1 Pareas carinatus
TCTATCTATCTATCTATCTATCTATCTATCTATCTATCTATCTATCTATCTATCTATCTATCTATCTATCTATCGTTAACACTGACTCAAAGGAATGTATGCATTGTGCATGTATGTGTATGTGTGTATTTAACTTTTATTCAAATTTGTTCAAATTTAATTTAAATTCATTCAAGTTTAGCTCTGTGATAAAAGATAATAAATCTAAATCCACTTAAGGTTTCTCTGTATCCAAACAAATACTAACTACCAGATTTACTTTATTTTGTTTTAAAGCTTTTATACCAATTATAAATCTAATCCTTTCAGAATTCTGATAGTCCTTTTATATACATAAAAGCTACTATGGAAGTTCAGTTTACACAAGTATGTCCATGGTACATGGTTTGTGTGGATGAAATCTTTAGTATGACATTTTAGGTGAGAGTGGTACAACCAGTGTTCAAATATTGAATGTTGAGAAGATGTGGTTGGAGAGGAATGAAGAGGCAATCATGAAATATGGAAAAAGAGAAAATCGCTTATATAAGAAATACATTTATGGCATTATGGTGGCCGATCTGCAAAGGAAGTAAGAATGAGAAATGCTAAACCCCATTTCCTGATGGTATCATAGGAATCATATAACTATATTGCTCAAGAATCCATTTTCAAGCTGATCATACTGAATATCTGGTGTACTTTTAATAACATTGCACAATCCACAATCTAAATAGGATGAAAAGCAGATGCACTTCTAAAACCTGAGTGGAAGGTTATGTCTCTGAATAAGATGTATGCAACATAAGCTCCAAAGTATTACATTAGCCTAAATCCCAGCATAGAGAGAGAGAGAGTACAGTGCTTGTCCAGTGAATGACTTAGATGTGGCTTGCACTTCTGGAGTTTAGTGGATATGTGCATTTGGGCCAAAGATACAATCTAGGGATTCTTTTGTTGTATTAGCCTTCCAGTTCAGCTATAGTCCTGTCCAAGTTGATTGATCTCATCTAGACTTCTGATACTAGGTCATTTCACTCTTCCATCCCTGTGGGAAGGTTCTGAGCAGCTCAGGATTTAATGGCTATCATACTAACAATGGACATGTTGCAGATCATAACAGGAAAATTACAGATACATTTAAATACTTGATGATGTGTATCCTACTGTCCTTATGCATTAAAATGTATGTACAAGAAGCGGATAAATACTGTCAATTCTACAGAGTGCATGTACTGCACTTGTTCTTTCTGATCATAATGAATCTCATAGAAGGCCAGCGCAATTATATTCACCCTTTTCAAAAGTCTTCACCTACAAATATGTATGCCTGTGTTTGTAGAAGCAGCTATGTGAACCTTGGGAAAATTGCAACTGCCTAAACGATTGGAAGAAAGGTAATTTGTTCAAATGCTTTGCATAGTCCTTTATATAAACATCACTGAATTGTTAACATTTAAATAATAGCTGAAGAGTTTTATTTTATCTGCTTTTCTCAAGGCCAAAAGAAACAAATGCAGCTTCCAAAAGAGTGCATTCCAGATGGAAGTGCTGCAGGAGAATGCCCCCTCCTACATTTTCGGTACATGATCTCCTCAAAACAGTGCTATCTTTCCAACAATTTACTCTGCATACTGTATACTATCCAAACAAATCCATAATTTCATGTTTAGCCACAGAGCTTAATTAAATTTATCTTGTTTTGGACACTCAAAGACATTCAAGATCTTCCCTCTAGATTTTGTTTGTTTCATGTCAGAATTAGAGATAAATTTATACTTAACAAGCTAAGAAAGTTTTTCAGAAATCATAATACTGTGTTAAATAAAATAAGCAGACCACAACCTAAAACAACAAGACATAATAAGACATGGAATATTACTAAGTTCTAATAGTATCAAATTGATTCTTTGTGATTTATGGAATAACCAGAGAAAATATCAGGCTGTTATTTTTTAAAAAAAAATAAGCCAAGGAGGTTTTTGGCATTATTTATGAACCACAGATATATAGTATAATCACACTGTAGCTCATCTAGTGTATTATGCTTCCTTCAGGATTAAATTAAAAAGTAAAGAAGAAGAAAAGGAATATACAACAAATAATAACTGTTCAGAGATTTAGTTTGGTGTAGTGGTTAAGGCACCAGGCTAGAAACTGGAACACTGTGAGTTCTAGTGCCACCTTGACCACACAGCAAGCTTGGTGTTCTTGGACTAATCGCTTTCTTCAGCCCAAGGGAGAAGGCAACTGAAAAAAAATCTTATTTTTATTTATTTATTTATTTATTTGTTTACTTACTTATTTAATTTGCTTGCTGCCCATTTGACCACAAAGCGACTCTTGCCAAGAAAACAGCAGAAATTTGTCTGCCAATTGGGCATGATCTAACAGAAGAAAAAATAATCTATTGAGATTAAAAATAAGCCATCTGTTTTCAAATTTAGAGAGTCAGTGTGGTATGGTGGTTAAGGAACCATGCTAGAATCAGGGAATGTGAGTTCTAGTTCAGGCTTCAATACAGGGATAGGTAGATGAACTTGAGCCAGTCGCGCTTTCTCTCTGTCTTAGAAATCTTCTGAAATCTTACCGAAACTGCAGGTTTAGTCCGTGCAGCCACCAGGAGTTAACACTGACTCAAAGCAATTTGTGTGGTTTAGTATGTGGGTATTTAACATTAATTCAAATTCATTCAGTCAGAAGTGTGATGGTCCTTGATAAAGCTGGTTTCAGCTAAATGCACAATTACTGTAAGTACAAATGCAAGTAAAAGTACATGGCGCTTAAATCAATAACGTCTATGAAGGAAATGTATATTTGGAATGCATAATACTATCCCTATGTAGTTTTAAAAGTTTCATGATAGAGGCCTTATTAAAGGTAGAGCATGAGAGTCCATTAGAAAAGGTTTCATATATTACTAATAAAATAAGAAATAAAAAACAATCTACTTTTTTTACCAATCAACAGGAAATCAATCAATGCTAGTATCTTTCCCAATTCCATGGACCTAAGGGTATTTCTTGAAGATAACAAAGGTGATGTTGGCAAACTAATATGAACCAGAGTTGTTTTGTTACAAGGTGAACAGCACATAAATTTAAGAAATAAATAAAACTATATAAAAGTTTTTTAAAAAATAAAGGTTAATATTCTGGGGGAAAAGTTTAAGGCTTATTATATATTGACAGACAAATATTAAGCTAATAAAATAAAATAAAATAAGATAAAATAAAATACTATATTACTCAGTAGATGGATAGCTTTGGGATAAAAACTCCTTAAATATAAATTTAAATATTCTATTTTAATTAATTGTTTCTTTTCATAAGAAACTTATGCAATAATATAACCTTGTTATACCAAGGCAGTTTTAGGAAAAATATTGGCAGTGAAACTAAATAATTCAACCATTTTACCTTCCTAATAAATTATTGAAAACCGAAAAGATATATATTCAAAGGTTATTTTGAATATGTTTCCACTATGATAAAAATCATAGAATTATAGATTAGCAAGGAATCATTTAGATGATTAAATACAGAGTATTTCACATAAAATTGTTTCGTTGGAATAAGGTCTGAAATTAATTCTGGCATCTAGGTTACATGTTTAGGTGGCAAGAAACGAGATATTACAAAATAGTGTTTACAAGTACAGCAAAATAGAAGTGCAACAAAGTTTGTGAAAAAAGTGGTCAATTTTACACTGGGAAGGAAAAAATGGATGCAGATTTTTTATAGAATCTTCAATTCTACAATTGAGAACATCTTTTTGGTACTTTGAAATTGTATGAGTTTAATTTTGTAAAGGATTATCTCGGCTTTGAAATAAGGCTTCAGTCCTATTCTTAGCTACAATTGGACTTTAAAGTATTTTCAAATGATCAATATAAATTAAGTTCAAGATTTTTTACAAAATTATTTTATTAATAATATAATATTTGGGAACAAGGGCGGTATATAAATGTGATTAAATAAATATTATTTGACAAAACTATATGATTATATATTTTCACTTACGAATTTTTCTTTGAATAATATGCATGCAACAATTATCAAGTAATTTGCAAAGAAATGTGCCTTTGAATTTAGTCTTCTGAAAAAAAATCTTTGGAAAAGAACCAATTTTCTAAAAGGTTTTTGTTTTTTAAAAATTACAGTTTGCTTTAATTACAGTTGCCACTATTGTGACCAAGCAATTAGTATTTGTAGAAAATGGATTGGTTTTGTTTACAATTGCACAAACTGATTATAGACAATGACGGAACACAGTTGCCAAAATGATCCACTGGAATCTCTGAAAAATTATTATGTGTATATAATGAAAAATTGGTGGAAACATATAATTGAAAAGTAATCCAAAATGAGCAGATTAAAATATTGTGGCATTTCGGTGTAAAGATTGATAAACTCTTAGATCATAACACACCGGATATAATGTGATTGAAAAGAAGAACATGTGTGTAATTGATGTGGCAATTCTAAGAGACAGTGGAATAGAAGGCAAGAAATTGGAAAAGCTGACAAAGTATGAAGACCTGAAAATTAAAGTTGAAAGATTATGGCACAAACAGCCATGGTGGTCTCAGTGGTTAGCAGCTCACTATTGTTCCATACCCAAAAATGTTGGATAGCACTTAGACCAAATTTCCATATGTCAATTATAAAAAGCCACATTGTTTAGATCCACACGTCAATACATTATGACATCCTAGATTCTTGGGAAGGATTCATGTGTATGAAGGCCAAGAGCAGTTAGAGAATTGGCAGCTGAGTTCACATTTTTGTCACCAGATAATAATAATAATAATAATTTACACTGTTTTCTTTATTCTTATCTTAACATTTTCTTTAACATTAACATGATAGCTTTGCATGCTGTTTTCTATTGTTACTTGAAAGTCATTGGAAGTTTTTTAATTGATTTGATAAGATTTATACAGTGCTTTTGATCTTTCAGATAAAGGATTTCATATATTTACAATGGAATCTAATATTTTTCATGTTTATTGTCTAATGTAAGGTCAAACGTGACTCCACTATGTTCATCTCATGTTCATAATATTTCAGATAGCATGGAATCAGTTCTGAACATACTAGCAATATAGCAGCTATAGCTTCATCTGTCAAAAGTGCTTCTATTTTATTTCCTTCTTCATCTTCAAGAAACTTGGTGAGGTTTTTTTTCCATTTTACTTTACTTTGGAAAAGAGTGCTATTAAATGTGTCGATACCCCTATTATATATATATTTCCATCTTTCTAAAATGTCTTTTCACTTCCTGAACTTCCTACTCTGCATAAATCATTATAGGAGTTATAAAATGCCAATATTTTGTGCTACTTTGGATCAGATTTAGACCTGTCTAATTTCATTCCCTGATGTTTTAAAAAGTCAACTTAAGACCACTGCACAACTAATAATTTTCTTTAAATTGCTGCAGCTCTTTGGATTTGGTGGGATATTTGCCTGCTTTGCCATTGCACTGAGCAGCACTGATGGCTGTTGGATTCGAACCAGCTATTATTTAGCATTTCCTGCCCTTGTCCTATATGTATTGCTTGAAACTTAGTTTCCTTTGTGTCAATTAATTGCCATAGCAAAATGTATTGGGGAATGTGTGTGGTTGCAAAATTGCTAATTTGCTATTGCTTCATTTTTAAATGCAACAATAGAATAGTAGAGAGATAGTCAGGAGATCTTTGAGCAATGTTAACATTTCTATTTATGACAGCTAATCATACTGTGCATAAATTTTCATAATACTAACACAGATCTTCACAGCTTGTGGAGAGGGAAGGGCCTCATTCATAAATAAAAGCAGTGAGTTACAAAAGAATGCCTGGCATAACCATCAGCTGTTTTGTAGATCACAGTATGATGGCAGTAATCAATCTGGCAATGTTAGTGAATCCTGGAGGAATTTGAGATGCTCAGCTGCCTATGTTTTGGGACAGCATCAGGAATCTTTCCTGATGACAGTTTTGCTTGGAGGTAGTGGATATAATGAGTTTTCAAAAATTGCTGGGAGGGCACACAGTAGTTCAGATCAGTATGAACTACTGATATTTTTGCAAATCACAATACAAATGCATGCAAATATATAGCATTTATGGGATGCATGGGTGGAGATAAGATAAGTGTTAGCAATATATTTTCTTTTTGGATGATGTTGAGAAAATGAGAAAACTTTATTATTTTATGACATGATATCCAGGAATAGCTTTGCATATAACTTTGCATTCTTATATTGGTGTGGTAAAGAGAAAGTAAGTAAGCAGTTAATAGTTGCACATTATCTGTTTTGAACTCAGCAGAAATAAAAATAATACCAGTTGGATTAAATTTTTTGCCAGATGTTTAGGGATTATAAACTTATTTGGTGTATTCAATTCTCACTTATGCAGCAGTCTTTCAGTACCGATTCTGTTTTTTATGATACACATTTTAAAATAAACTATTCCCACTGCATCCAACTTATTATTATGGTTCTCCGGGCATATCTGATAAAGTGGTAAAAATTAGATTCCTCTGCACAATTAGGTTTACTACTTTTGACAACTATTAATTCTTTGCAACAGACCCTATACTGCTATAAAGTTTTTATTAGCATTGACACTATTTAAACTTTTTCTATCTATTTTTTCTTGTTTAGAAATAACTGTATATCTGTATGAATTCTATATTTTTGTTATTTAATGTATAACCGGAAATTGGTAATCCACTATACATGTCAAATAAAGCTTGATTTTTGATAATAATTTTCAGTTCTATTTTCCAGGTTGCAACATATAGTCTTATCAAAAATGCTTGGTAAATAATGGGGCAAAAGAAAGAAAGGAAAGATGGAGTTATTCAGCTATTTTGGTTCATAAGAACAAAGAAGGAAATTCATGTTGCATTGAGATTAAAAAGAGTTAAAGCACAAATATTTAAGTTTGAGGTTGATTTTTTTATATGAGTAAAAAAATCTGTGACTGTGTTATGAGCCAATAATTTTAGGTTTTTTTCTTTTTTCTTTTCCCTTTCCTTTCCTTTCCTTTTTATTTAGGGCTGCAGCCATAGTAATCCACTATTTTAGTAACAAATTGTATTTGTTTACCAAAATATAAAATACAAAACATGAAGAAAAATAAAGATAATTGAAAGATAAGGAGGTAAAGGGAGAAGAGGGGGGAAAATAAGACCTTGACTTCTGACTACTTTTAGTGCAGTGAAGTAAGATAGTAACATAAAACCTTAACTTTTTACTTTTATATAATAATATATACTTTTCAAAGCAAGAAACTGTTTAGCTTGATTCCAAGAAGCCAAGCCTATATCAGAGAATCAAGTTCTTCTGCCCTTGGCTTGGACTTTGACCAAACACAAGTACATTCTAAATAAAATATGTCTCTAGGCCACAACCTTTATGCCTCATGGGAAGAATAGTCTGTTCTGAAGTTGGTCATTCCTTCTCAGAAACTCTAATATTGAATTCAATTCTGATTAGCTCCAGCTGTATTTGGGTGAAAAATAGAAGCGAATGCTCATAGCGAAATACATACAGCAAGAATATCTTCTCCTTATTTTGCTTATTTTTATATAGGTGTCCTCAAGAGAATTCCACTATCAATATTTAATTATTTCAAATTAATACATATACATTTTATTTTATTAAGTGCACATAGTTTCATTTTTTAAACTGCTTTGATTGTATTAATCAAAATTAATTTGAGTTTCATAAGTTCTGTTTTCTGCCTTCCCTAATGAACTTGATCAAAGATATCTCTTTCTTTGAATTGTAGTCATGAAATATGAACTTCTGTCTGAAAAATGCGACTTGAGCCAAATTATAAAAAAATAGATGTGTGGTTACATGCACATTTGACTGTACATCAAAGAAATGAAAGCAAGAAACTGCCAAAAGATTTCTGATATTTAATTGCTGCAATATGCTAACAAAATATTCTGTAATATATCATTGGTCCCAAACAGCAGTGCTTAACTTCTAAAATAAAATCTCTTTGGAATTGATGCCTTCTGATATACACCTACCTTTCCAGTTTTGTCCATGTAGGAATTGATTATAATACTTCAATTAAAATCGCTTATGCAGCTCTCACATATTCTTGATATTAAATTTTCTTATTTATGACTTATCTGTAATGAAGATGTATAATTAAACCTAAAGTTGTAGTATACATTTAAGTCAATTTTTGTAAAGAGTAAGTCCTGCATTTAAGAAAGTGTAAAATAATAATTATTCAGACAGAAAATAATGGACATTTAGATTCAAATTATATTTGCCTACTATAGATTTGGCACTTTGCGTCAAATTATATATCTCAATGAATTGAACAGAAACTGACACAATCTCTGCATGGTACAAAAAATATTTTTTTCTGAAAATTTGAATGATAGGTTGTCAAAGTTGTCTGAAGGTTGAATCATTGTAGCTGGACTAAATTAGACCAGTTGCAATAATTCAACCTTCAGACAGCTTCAAACAACCTTCAGATGTCTCTGCCTGGACCATTGAGAATTTTAATTGACAATTTTGTACAGTTGTTTATAGATTGAAAATAATAAATTTTGAATATGAAAGGTGGAGAAATTTCAATAGCCTTAGAGTCAGTAATACCTTCTTCGATAGAAATTACACCTTCCTAGTACGCCCTATAACCTGGCAAGAATTTTCTATACTTGCTTTAGGAACTGTTTCCCCACTATTCCTTGCAGAATTCTTCTCATATAAAAATATACTTCTATCTCCTTGGATAAACTCCATGCTTAATATTCCCCTCAACAGTTTTTTTTAAATAATAGTCAAGTCTGTGGACTATCAAGGCCACTTCAAAAATGTTTCTCCTTTGCTGTAGGTACTTGATGGTTAATCTCAGGATATATTTTAGATTGTTGTCTGTTGAAATACTTAACCTCTTTTCAGCTTAATTTTCCTTCAATCTCTGTGTAATATTTTGCAGTTTGTTAATATTCAGCTGAATCTATTCTTCCTTCCACCCACACAGTATTTCCTGTGCATTGACTGCTAAGCAGTCCCAAAGCATAACAGAATCATTTCTTTGTTTAACTATTGGCAAGATGCTCCTTTCTTCCAATGTCCTATCGTTTTTTCTCCAAGCATATGTGATGTTGCTGTTGTAGAACAATCTGATTTTTTCTATATTAGCTCAAAGCTGATACTTATCCCAAATTTCAAACTTATCAACATTTAGTTCACATAATTTTGTCAATTAATTTTGTGTGAGTTGCAGAAAAGATTTTCATCTGACAAATCTCCCATGCAGATCATTATTATATAAGGAAGATTGTACTTTGATCTACTCTAGTATTCCAAGGTCAACAAAATATTTTGAGAAACTGTTTACAGTGATCCATAGGTTCTATTTTGCACATCTAACTGGTTTCTAAAATATATTTTTCTTTATTAAGAGGGAATTTTACACAAGATATAAAACACTACAGAAACCCGAAAGGAAAAGTGGGGAAAGATAGAAAATAGAAAAGAGTAAAAGAAAAAGATAAAAAAAATAGAAAAAGAAAGATATCTAAAAGAGCGACTTCCAATCTTCTATTTTAGCGGTCTCAAGCATAAATAATGGCCATTTCCACCATTGCAAATTACATATGCTCCCTTCTTCCAATAAACCACCCTTTTTAATCGATAGATCCCCAATTCAGTTTTATCCATTTCCATCAAAATGTTCATATAGGGTTTTCAGTCTTTTATAAAAAAAATAATTAGTGCTCATCCTTTAATCAGACAAATCAGTGGATCCATTTCTTCTAGCTCTGTCATCCTCACAATCCTTCCCTCCACAGTGGACATTTCTATAGTCTTCCATCTAAGGTACGCTATTTTCCTTTATTTTTCTTCGTGATTCTTGTCACAAAGCATGTTCTTTGGAAACTTGCTACTTATTTCAGTAGCAAACAAAATGCTGAATTCTCAACCTCAAGGCAGAAGGCTTCCTGTTCAATGTATCTAGTGATATCCAGCTTTTCCCGGAGGTGGCACTAAAGGTTTATATTGAAATTTTCTGCATGTGCTGCTGCTTCTCTGGCATTTTCTAGATGGACACGTGCATTAAGAAGACTTGCTCTGAAAAGGCAGGTGTATAATGCGTCTTATTTGAAACATTTTAAAATTCTTTTTAAAATAGTTTTTTAAAAGGTACAGGAACATTAGAAATTGGACCAGGAGGTGAAGGACATGTTTTGCTGTTCCCTGTGTATTTTCATCTACAAATCAAGCTATTTCCATGAATCTGAATCACAGTTAAATTACTTGAATAATACAGGGATATCATTTAATATCATTTTGATGTTGCTTTAATCTAACAATTCTGTGTATTTCTTAAATTGCTTACCAGCTGGTAATTGACATGGGGAAAGAATCCATCACTCTCACAGTTTGTGTTTATTATAATGCTGTGATGCTAAATGAAATTAGTACTTAATGGAGAATTTCAGATTAAGGGGAGGGACAGGTGAGCATTGTTGACTGACAAAGAAGATTCAAATCTTCAAACCCTGGAGAAATACAGTAGTTGGACAAACTTTAAATAAATGTAGCATTTACTAGATTGGGGCAGGACTTAGAATACAGAATAACAGGTATTATAGTCCTGCTCAAAATGGAAAGTATGCTATTCTGGACAAAAAGCTGTGCAATCTCTTCTTAAAAATCTCCAATGATGGACCACTCACAACTTGTGGAAGCAATCCATTCCGCTGATTAATTGTTCTCACTGTCAGAAAATTTCTCCTTAATTGTATGTTGGATTTATCTTTGATAGTCTTTCACCCATTGCTTCTTGTCCTGCTTTGGAGAAGTTCAGAGAATCTCTGATCCAACTCACCCAATTTCATATGGCTTCATTTTACTGGGATATTTCAAGAACGAAACCCGGGACCTTCTACAACATGCAAAGCAGCTGTTTAACACTAGTTATTAGTCCACCTCCTCCAAGAGCTGATAGGATTCAGCATCTTCAACAAAAGAATAAAAGACCCAAAGAAGACCTTCACCCAAGAGATGTCCTCTCTTAGAAGGCCAGTATCAATGTTAGTAGACCAATTACCTGTATATTCAGGCACTTATTTCTCAGGTCTTCAATAGCAAGTGGTTAATCTTTCAGCTCCAAAGAGGTAGAAGAGTCATTCAACAAATATATTTAGTCTTACCAAACTTTCTATAAAACAAGATATCTTTCTGCACTGTGTTTTTCTAGTTGTCTTTTCGATTAACTAAAGTATTTGGTTCTCTTTTTATTGTTATTGCTAATTTCCCAGGAATTGCAAGGAGCATGGAGTCTTGATGTCACATAGCCAACACGAGGATCTGTCACTCGGCTGTCCCATCTTTAATCTGTTGCTATTCATTCTAGTGCAGACCTGGGCTTTTTACAGTCCCCTGAGCCTTTATCCATGTTGTCCCTATCTGGCCCACATGGATAGCTTTTATTTTGAAGGTGACTGCTTTTTTTTCTCTTAAGTGTGCATGCGTGCATGCTTGTGCACCTTCCCAGCCCTCCACAACAGTTCTAGTTTCTCAGGTGGCCCCTTGAGAAAACTAATTACTTACCCCTGTTCTAGTGAATGGAAAACCACCTCTTTCTGTTCACTTTGATCAAATACAACAGCAGATCAGATTAGAGCTGAAAGGGGCCTGGTGGTCCTCTAGTTCAATCCCTGCTCCAGCAGGAAACCCTATATCATTTCAGACAGATGGCTGTCCAGTCTGTTCTTAAAAACCTCCAGTGATGAAGCACTCACAACTTCGGAAGGCAGTCTGTTCCACTGGTTCATTGTCCTCACTGTTGGGAAATTTCTCCTTAATTTGTGGTTGCTTCTCTCCTTGATTAGTTCCCAGCCATTGTTTCTTGTCCTGCCTTCTGGTGCTTTGGAAAATAAGTTGACCCCCTCATCATTGGGGCAGCCTCTCAAATATTAGAATACTGCTATCATGTCACCCCCCCTAGTCCTTCTTTTCTCTAGACTTCCACAGAGAGGGCCTCCTCAGCGTGCCGTTGGCCAGACAATGTCGACTAGCGACCCCCAGGGGGAGAGCCTTCTCTGTGGCTGCTCCCACCCTCTGGAACGGCCTCCCCCCAGAGATCCGCACCATCAGAGACCTCCGTGCTTTCCGCCGGGCTATAAAAACCCACCTTTTTACCCAGGCCGGGTTGACCTAATCCACACCTTTCTACCTTGCTAAAACATCTTATTAATTTTAATTTTCTATTTTAATCTGGCTTTAAATTGGTTTTTATATTCGGACTTCTAAATTAGCCATTGTATGATAGGATTTTAAAAATGGTTCTTAATTGTGTTGTGTTAAACTGTCTTCACTGTTTTTATATGGCTGTGCATCGCCCTGGGTCCCTTCGAGGAGAAGGGCGGTATAAAAGTGTAAATAAATAAATAAAAATAAATAAATAGACTAGTGATACCCACTTCCTGCAACTCCTCTTCATATGTTTTTTTTTGTCTCCAGGCCCTTAATCATCTTAGTTGCTCTTCATGGCACTTTTCCTAAAGTCTCAACATCTTTTGTGTAACCAGGTATTCAAGATTTATTGCACCTATTTTTTTTTTTATTTAAACAGTTTTATTCAACATACACAACATAACATAAAATACAAGGGAGGAAATATATAAAA
>JANHFO010004467.1:20318-30499 GCA_032468095.1 Pareas carinatus
AAGGAAGGAAGGAAGGAAGGAAGGAAGGAAGGAAGGAAGGAAGGAAGGAAGGAAGGAAGGAAGGAAGGAAAAGTTATGGACTGAAGACAAGATCAAGTCAACATCATGAAGAAACATTGGCAAAGGATGTCCCAGAACACTTTGATGCTGTTATTGGGCTCATGTTGGGCTCCCAACATTGCCAAGCATAGAGAATGTGTCAGTCCCATTAGGTAGACAGGATCCGGAAATCAACTCCTTTGGAAGTCGATACTTTTATAGAGACTGCCTATAATAATAAAATCATATAAGCCTGACTGTACTGTACCTCCCTCCCACATGTTAATTAAAGAGCCATTTCCGTATGTTATCTTGATTCTCGGGCCTTAAGAAACCTTTTAGACCCCTAAGCCTACGTGATGATCTTGCATCTTTTCATCAAGATCAACTTCCTTCTTCTTTTTATCCTGGGACTATGAAACCTTTAGTAAATAATCTTAGATTTTTGCCTGTTCTCTCATGTGAGAATGGTACCTACTTTCAGAGCCTTCTCCACACTTGCATAAACATTTTTGCCAACTTGTGTTTTTTTCTCTTTTTTATTCCTATGTTTTATTTATTTATTTATTTATTTATTTATTTATTTTTATTTGTTTATTTATATTTAAATTTCTATACCACCCTTCTCCCCGAAGGGACCCAGGGCGGTGTACAGCCATTTAAAAACACAAAACATAACAAACACATTTTAAAAAACCTAATTAAAATAATATATCTACAGGTGGCTAAATTTAAAACCACAATCTAAAACCAATTTAGGCTGAATATGAAAGTTTAAAATGTTTAAAATTAATTACACATTTAAAACAAGGAAAGGTGTGGTTAGGCCAAACTGGCCTGGATAAAAAGGTAGGTTTTTGTGGCACGGCAAAAAGCACGGAGGTCAGAAATAACACGAATCTCTGGGGGAAGGTCATTCCAGAGGGTGGGAGCTGCCACAGAGAAGGCTCTCCCCCATGGGGGTCGGCAGCCAACATTGTCTGGCCACCGGCACCCTAAGGAGGCCCTCTCTGTGGGAGCGAACAGGTCGGTGGGAGGTATTTGCTGGCAGAATGCGGTCCTGTAGATAGCTGGATCCTAAGCCATGGAACACTTTAAAGGTCATCACAAGCACTTTGAAGCACGCCCAGAAGCCCACCGGCAACCAGTGCAGCTTGCACAGGAGGGTGGTCCACATGCACCCTACCACTGCCCCCCACCACCGCCTGCGTGACCGCATTCTGTACCAGTTGGAGCTTCCGGATGTGACCCAAGGGGAGCCCCATGTAGAGAGTGTTACAGTAGTCCAGGCAGGCCATGACGAATGCCTAAGTGACCGTCCGCATAGCATTCTGATCTAGAAAGGGGCGTAACTGGCGTACAAGGTGAACCTGGTAGAAGGACCCCTGGTGATGGCTGCCACATGATCTGCCAAAGACAGCCGTGCATTCAGGAGGACACTCAAGTTGCGGACCCCTTCTGTGGGTGCCAGGGTTTTGCCCCCAATAGCCAGTGATGGAATAAGCTGGCTATTTCGGGACACTGGCAGCCACAGCCACTTGGTCTTAGAGGAATTGAGTTTGAGTCTGTTGCACCCCATCCAGATCTGCATGGCCTCCAGGCACTGGGACATCACCTCAACGGCATCGTTGGGATGGCCTGGAGTGGAGATGTACAACTAAGTATCATCAGTATACTGATGGTACTCCACCCCAAAGCCATGGTTGATCTCACCCAGCGGTTTCATATAAATGTTGAACAGGAGAGGCGAGAGCACCGACCCCTGAGGCACTCCAAAAGTGAGGCCCCACGGTGTTGACCTCTGCTCTCCTGTCAACATTGTCTGCATCCGGCCAGAGAGGTAAGAGGAGAACCAGCGATAAACGGTGCCTCCCATTTCCAATCCCCCCAACTGGTGCAGCATGATACCATGGTCTATGGTATCAAAAGCCGCTGAGAGGTCTAACAGGACCAGGATAGAGGAACAACCCCTATCCCGGGTCCTCCAGAGATCATCCACCAACGCGACCAATGCCGTCTGTGCTGTGCCCAGGCCTGAAGCCGGACTGGAGCGGATCTAGATAGATATTAGAATTATATTTTTGCATTTATATTTTGCTTTTCTTACATAAGCTACTGAGAAACTATGATTGAGGGAATGATACAAAATATTTTAGCTGGATTTCACTCAACTATTTCATTACATGAAATTCTTTGCTCAAGTTATTTTTTTCATCTTTTCAGTACCCTTTCAACAGAGGACTAAATAAATCAATGACAACTTTATATCCTTTGACAGATTAAATTCTCCATCTGGAAATTATATAATAGAAAGTCCCAGTTGTTTTGGGTTTTGTATAGTATTCTGTCTTCAATTTATAATAGTAGAATGAAACCCAAAGTGAATCTTCCATAGCTGAGTTAGTTCTTTTAAAGAACAAAACTAAAAAGGAAAATATTTTAGTATATTATTTTACAAAATGATTTACTTGGCTATTATCTGAGTGATGGAAACCTGACTAAAATCACTTCCTCAAATATATTTAGTTATCTAGCAACTGAACAATTTAATAGAATGTTCCCTTCTGTTTTACCTTACTCCATGCTAAGCATATATTAAAGAGATAACTTGATCAGGTGCTTATTTAAAGGACTTAGTAGATTTATTTCCCTTCTACAGTCAAATTCAAGCTGGTGGAAAATTAAAAAAATTATGCTATATTCAGCGGTGCCATGAAATATGTTCTTGTGTGAACTGAAAGCGTGTTGTTTGCAATTATTTATGAAAAACTCCACGACTTTATAACTCTAGCACTCTGGCAGTTGCTAAGGCAACTCAGCCTTTTCATAAAAGAGGTATGAAATGTATAGATGGATACTGGGCATAGAAAATGCTTGTTTCAATTCCTCTTTTTGTTTGTCTTATTTCCTGTGCTTATTTCCCACATTATTTTTATTAATCTAATTCTTTTCAACAGCCTTATCCCACAGTAACTAATGGATGGAAGAGAGGGAGCCTTAAGTGATAAATCTCTGAATGATTTTGCAGTAGATTTATAAGAGGTTCTTGCTCCTGATAATTAAGCATTGGGACTGCCATTATGTTGATCATTTATCTCATTGTGTCAATGTTTCTCCCTTGCAAGATATGAGTATTAATGGATTCAATGACTACATATTTATGCAGGGAATTTGAAATGTTGGGGTTGTAGTTTCTGCTGTTAGATGCAGATTTGTGGTAGATCTGTTAATATCAGAAGCAAACAACCCAAGATGTCATGTAATATAATAAGACACAGTTTATCCACTCAAAAGTATCCACTGAATAGGAAGGAAAAAGAGGCACAAAAATGTAACTTCATTTTATTTTAAGTAGGAATTACTCTACTTGGCAGTTTCCATATTTTTTAATTTAATGTCTTTTATAGTTTTTTTAAAAAAATCTGTGTATCAAAGCAACTTCATTCAAGAGTCAGCATGGCTTTTACTCTAGAATAGACTAGAAAAATCTGACATTATCCATATAGTATACAGATAGTCCTCGACTAGCATCTATTCACTTAGTGACTGTTCATAGTTGCAACAGCAGTGGAAAAAAGTGACAACTAGTCCATGCGGTTAAAACTGTTGCAACATCTTTATGGTCACATGGTCAAAATTTGGTTGCTTAGTAGCCAGCATGTATTTGCCATAGGTGCACTATCCTGAGGTTATGTGACTGCCATTTGTGACAATTACAGCTGCTATTCAGCAAGCAAGGTCAATGGGAGGGGAAGTCAGATTTACTTAATGACCACATGATTTACTTAACAGCTGCAGTGATTTGCTTAACCATGACAAAAATGGTCATAAAATCAGTCACAACTCATTTTACTACCACCTTACTAAACAGTGATTTCAATTATGGTTGTAAGTCAAGGACTAACTGTACAGGTAGACAACTGATGTCATTGTAACACCCTTTCCCACTAATTGCATCTGGATCTGCTTAATTTCTAGATTTCTAGAAATTGCCAATATTGCTGTAATATTTTTGCTTCCTTTTCTTTTCTTTCTGAGAATGACATTCACTGTATTCCTTAGTTATTAGAGGAGAAAATTTACACATTCCATCAGTTACAGTAGATATTTGCGAAGCCCAAAGGTCATGCAACAAATATGACTATAATAGTCCTATCCAGATTTAATAAAAAAGGTCATTGGCCTGTTTTACGTTAATATCTCAGTATTGCCTGTCTTGGCCTCTTAATTTCACTCTTGGGATGAATAATAGATTCTGAATATGGGCTTCTTGGTTGTTTTATTGTAATTATGGATAATTCTGCTCATTTCAGGGAGAGAAAATAAAGGGCTGAGGAGTTGAGATCACTTACATGCATTGATACATCATTTGTGGTTAAGCCTTAATAGACAGGTATAAAAGGCCCCTTTGTCTTATAATTGACATCTTTGTGCCTTTATATTAGCCATACCCAATATAAAGTGTATATTGTGCTTTTCCTGTCATAACACATGCTAAACCCACAAAACATTACTCAAATGAAGTGAATGTAGTTTATGACAGGGTAGGAAATTATGACAGGTTCTACAGTACGTGCCACATGCATAGAAATTAAAAGCAGTTGTTGTAATTGCTTAAGTCAGCATGGCTGGTTCAGATCACAGCCTGTTCCTTTTATGGAATGTGATCTGTTGGGCCACATATCCTTTCAATTAGACAAATTATTTTCTTTAAAAGAACATTTGTGACCAAAGATGCAACTAAAATAATCTCTTTGCGGATTATAGAATTGTTTAAATAATCAGGGCCCTGAAGTTGTTTTCCGTAGTCTTTCCAGATTGTTTGCATTAAAAATTTATTTTTCTGGCCAACTTGTTCTTAGAGGCATTCTTTGGCTTTGTAAATGAGGTTACTATCAGGTCATCCAAGAAAGTTTGTTGTTAGGTAGGAATCGGAGAGAAACTTGAAGCATTTCCCCTCCTTCCCTCATGTCCAGAATGCACAGATACAGGTTTTGGTTTGACTTATGGTAGTTTTGATTTTAATCTGAATTGCACCTTGAGGCAAAGTTGAAGTGGGTTCCAGAGATATCTTGAGAAGAAGGAACATATAAACAGATTCAGAAACATAGGTGCTAAATCCCCTTGGACTTAAGGAATTGAGCACAAGTTGTAGAGTTCAAGCTCATGTGCACACACACTCACTCACAAAACCCCATGTATATCAATACCACCACCACTACCCAAGTATATGTGTGTCTGCCTCTATGTGTAAAGCATTGTTAAAACATGCCATTGAGCTTTCACTATGATAGGCCTGAGAAAGATTGTAGGTTTATTTCACACATAAGTTGCAGCTTTTTTTAGAAAATCAAATGGGTAGGGAGCAATTGCATCCATTGTTTTTCCTATTTCATAAACTAACTCCAGGGAGACATCTATCTTTTTCTCTGGCAGCTTTACATTGACATTTGCCCAGTAGAATATATTCCATATGTTCCTATTCAAACTAATCTGAAGATTATATCACTGTAGCTGTAGCCTTCTATATGCGATAAATGGAGTGAAATAAGTGAAAATCAAAACTGCATCCATACATATAATTTCAAAATCACTGATGTGGTGTATATGTTAGATGTTACACAGCATGGGGTTTACTCCAGCATTTGTTCTTATGATAGAACCCCCTGCTGCCTATGTATTCTTCAGAAACTTAGGTGAACTGATTGAAATGCCATGATAGAAGAAATGTACATATTAAAGCAGATGAAAAGACGTTCAGTCTCTTTAGATATGTAGCCATTTCCCATTAGGTCCAGCTTTCTTAGCTGGTGACAAATTATGAGAGTTCTTGTACTGAATATCTGAAGGGCATGACAAAGAACCAAGTCACTGGCATTTCCTTAAAGGCAAAGGAATGATGCATTAGACAAGAAAAGGGTTGTAATCAATGGGATTAAGAGGTAGTTATGAAGGAAATCAAAGAGGAACAGTCTGCAAAAACATTGTTAACTTTTTTTCATTGTCATTGGCACTTGTGATACAACAGAACTTAATATATTTTATTACGGCTCTAAAACTTAGAATCTGAATTTTACCTTGTAGCATTTGCTGTCTGGTTTTAGATGCCTGTCTTTTTCTGTTTGTCATTAATCCCGTTGACAAAGGGAAGAAGGGACTAGAGGCCAGTCTGCAAAGCTCACACTTGTAATATTGCAAGGTTTGGTTATGGGGTTGTGCAAGAAAACAAAGCAAAAGTAAGGCAAAAAAGAGCTTGATTTCTTATATATAACTTATTCTTTATGGTTCAATTTTTTTTTGCAAATTATGAGGAATTTAAGTATTGTATTGGTTGTTTCTGCCTACTGCCAAAAGCTCCTGTTAAGCACAACAGTATTTTGTTACTGACAATCAATGATTCTTTGTGCACTTGCTTTGTAAACATGCAATGCTCTAATTTCAAGTAAATGTGACTGTCCTATGTTCTTTAATGGTTATAGGATTTGGAGGCAATGAACCTTCATCTTTTTCTTCAAGGAATCTACTGAGCAAGAAAAGGGTTTGCTTTTTAGCTATGCTAAGCATGCTAATAGATGTGATTTGTTTTTGGAGTGCTTCACAATATTTTTCCTACATCACTGGTTCTTGTGACACTGTTGCATACATACATGTGATTGATTCTGACTTATTTTGATGCAACACACAGCAGGACCTTTACCACATAAATGAACCTGGCCCTCATTTTCAGTCTATTTTAAATAAAAAGCCACTCAATAGGCCACCACTTATTATGTACCATTTTCAGCCTTACAACATTGGAATAAAATCTACATCATAAGTTATCGGTTTCCTGCAACTGTGACTGATTTTCAACCTGTTACGACTTCCAGTCGTTTGTGATGGTCCACTAAAAGATGGATACAGCAATTATCCTGTGGGAGTGGTGACACTGAATCTAATGGGCCTAGATTTACCTGCTTAATTATTCCACTTTGTATGCCATATTATCCTAGACTTGTGATTAAAAATGCACTGTAAAATAACAAGAAGAGTTAAAAATAATAAAGACATGGTCATGCTTGACAGCGGTGCATGAACCTCTCATTGGGTGTCTTATCAATTTGTAAGGGTGTAGTGTGCATTTGCCATTAGGATGCAATGGCATTTTCTTTACTTCTTAACTCATTTCCAAGTCAAACTGGATTCATTTCTTTACTGTGGTTAGTAGACCATATTGATTGATTAATTTAGGGCCTTTGCTTTGGAATTGCATTTTTAATGTAGTTTTTTGAAAACGCAATTTAGGATTCTCAGTTTTGGGACATGGCAAAGACAGTCTGAGTTTTCTTTGCAGCTATCCAAAGCAGCAAATGAATTAACTACGGTAATTCTCCTCCCAGTTGCATCAGAATAAGTCTTTTTTTATTCTGTCCATGTCTTTCACAAAGTTTGCTTGAACTATTCAGTTTTGTGTTTCTTACAGTGATTTATTTACTGTACATTTTTATTTATGTTATTGCATAAACAATGGAATTTTAAAGTTACTTAAAGTCAATCACTCTCAACTGATATAAACTGTTTGCAGTGGGTTTTTTTCCCAGCATGTCAATAGAACATATTGATAATGATTTTAATAAACGTTGGAGACTGGATATAAGAAAGGATTCAACACATGAAACTAAGTGAACAATATTTAGAAAAGCTAATAGCATTTCTACTGTATATGAGATAAATGAAGGTTTCCATGTGAAATACGGTAATTAAGGATTGAAAGATACTCAGTTTTGCACACTAGGTTTTGGGTAAAAAAAACCCGAGTAGGCCATTCAACCTGAAGGTAGACTTCTCTTTGTATGATTTAAATTATGTTTCTAAGAAATGTACAATCTTCTTACTCCTAACTTAATTAATTTGCTTTTACCTTCACTAATTGATATGACCTAATTAACCTTACTGGGTTTCTAGATTACTTATTACCCTTAATTATCCTACTTTCTGCATAGTCTACAAACACTATATTTTTATAGCACATCCTTAATTTTTGTATACACCAAGCTAAAATTCTTTTGGAAATTAAATTGCAAAATATACAGACATTTTTTTCAATACATACCTGAGTGTGTAACAAGAGCAAGTACATCTGAAAGTAATTATTTCCATGAATATTGTATAACTTTCACATATACTGAATTTTATTTGTTTGTAAGTACAGTGGTCCCTGAAGTTTTATCCAAGTCATAAGAAGGTACTTTTCACTTTATATGCCTAATAATAAGGAAGATAAGAACAATATATTTAGCTTCTAAAGATTCTGGCATTTCATAGCTAGAAACAGTAATTGTAGTTCCACAAACTGCAAACCTGTAGGTATACATTTCTATAATAATAATCCTTCTCATCATTTGTGTTTTTTCAAGAGCATCTGTAGATAATCAGGAATGATAATCTTGCTTTCATATACAGTATGGCATCACGTTCTTAACATAGCATGGACATTTTTAATGGTTGAATGTTGTCTATATTATTCTATTTGCTTTAATAACAATTTCACTGTTTGACATTGTTCATCATGAAATGAGATATAGCCAGATTGCTGTGGTCCAGATGCACAGAAAAAAATTAATCTGTATCCATGAATGAACAGCTTGTTGGAATAATCTTTCACTTGTTCATATTGCCCAATTATCACCTGTCATTTCTTGAAATGTTCTATTGTTTTAAAAATTTGAACAGTTTTTTTAGGCACCCTACAGGATATTTCAGAATTAATTTATGTTAAGAGTATTTTAATATGTACATTAATTTATGTGCCTCATGTGAGTCAGTTTCCAAGGACTTTTCTTGTTTTAACCTTAATAAGATGATTGCTGCCAACACATCAAATTATACAGAGTTCAAAACTATAACATGAAATGTCTGTGAGAATCAAATTGGTGAATTTTTTCCCATGCAATTCAATAAAACTTTAGCTGCCTGAACAAAACTTCTAAGTTTGCAAAATGAATCATTTTTATACTTTGGGAACCAAATAACTTAACTTTAAAATGGTCCTGTGCCAGACTCAATTATTTCAAACACACTTTATTCTTGAAATTCCCTCCTTTAATTATGTAAAGATCTTATTTGTTGTTATTAGTTGTTTAATGTGGGGTATGTTTCAAAGAGTCACCAGTTGTATGTTTGTGATATATAATCTTTTTTTAAAAAACCACTGCATACATATAATTTTGCTGATCCCATTATAGAAATCACTAAATCCATTAGCACCTTTGAAAATTATCATTCTATAAGCCCTTGCTTATTTGAAATATCTAAGAATCTTAATTTAGGACTGTCACTCTGGAAGGAAAAAATGCCTTGGTGATTAAACTGATTAGTGAATTAATCATTTGCATCAATTTGCTGAAGAATGAAGGAGGATTTTTTTGGAAAAATTTTAATTTCTTTGTCTTTAATGAAACCTACATGTTTCACATCAGATGTCATCTTACAAGAGTGTCTTCTTCCCAAGACAGCACATGCCATCCAGAATTGATTTTAATTTTTCAGTCAACTGTTGTAGCCTTACTTTCATTTATCTGTGTCAGCCATTGAATGCTGTAGTTTAGGATTCAGCATCTTACAAGCATGTATCATTAAATGCTTCAAATACTTTTTCCATAAATACTTGTCTCCAATTTGCTTTTACAGTCCTCCACAAGCAGCCCAGAGAAGTGTGCCTTTGTTTGCTTGAACTTGGAAGGATTGCAGCCAGGTAGGCAAACTTATTTAAAGAATGAGCAAGAATGTCACCCTTGGCAGCGGCAGAAATGAAGAAAATTAGTGGTTCAGTGCTCTGTCAGACTAACATTTATACTAGTCTGGGTCAAGGCAAAGGTCCAACTATTAGTACACGTGGAGCATATTGGGAGCAGTTGTTCAAACAAAGCAGTCAGGTTTTATTTTTTAAAAGAGTGATAGAGCTTGTATGCCATCTTCAAAAAGCTGAAAAAATGATTCTGAAAGCAAATCTGTCACAGAGGACTGATTCCTCCATAGATTATTTAGTGTGTTCAAGTCAGAGTATCAATAACTGGAACCTTCTTGCTTTGAATCATTGTTGTATACAGTAATATGGTAATATATCTTTGCATATTCCTCCTCCTCCTCCTCCTCCTCCTCCT
>JANHFO010004467.1:85990-96746 GCA_032468095.1 Pareas carinatus
AGGGGGGGAGAGAGAGAGAGAGTGAGAGGAGAGAGAGAGTGCCTGGATTTGGGGGGAGATTGCATTTCCGCCCCAGGGACTTAAAACAGCCCCAAACTGAGCCACAGCAACGCGTGGCCGGGTCAGCTAGTAATTCTTATAGGTACAGAAGGAACAATTATTTTTTGGACATGGAGAAGTGAGGGAGATCTCTCAGCAGCTCAATACAATCATTTTGTGGAATACTTTGATGATAAAATTCTATGCATTCGTCATCTTCTGTTCATTGTCATGTCAAAGTGCAGGATGTGGAATAATGTAGTTAAGCTAAAGGATGGCAGATGTTCACTGAATATGAGGGGGAAATGTCCTAATAGCAAAAGCAGTTTGACAATGGAACCAGCGATCCAGAGAGGAGTAATGTCCCCTTCACCAGCTGCTTCTCAGCAGAAGCTCGAGAGTTGTCGATCATGGTTCTTTAATCCAGATTCACACACAGCACATGGCATTGGATTCAGTGACCCGCATGGTCCTTCAATCCTATGACTGAGAATTTGCTTGCTTTATTTGATGTTGTTCAACAGAATACAGAATAATAGAGTTGGAAGGGATCGTGGAGGTCTTCTATTCCAACCCCCTGCTCAAGCAGGATACCTCATACTATTCTGAACAAATGTCTATGAGATTGTCATTCATCCAGGTCATGGTTGTCCCAAAGATGCTTTTTCAAAAGGCAACTGGACGTTCTTTGTTTTTCCTTGAAGGAGTTTGTTTTTCGTCCAAGAAACTTCTTCAGTTCTGACTGAATGATGGGAAATGAAAGGATTTATATTATTTACAATCATCTGGCTATTAGTACTCTGAAGGCCAGTTGTTAGCTATCTGTGTGTTGTTGAGGCCACTTGGGGGGTTATTGGTGCCCTCACCTGAACCAGAGTTCAAATGGGTGTGCAACTGCTGAAAGGACTGTGTTCTAACAGGAGATAGGTGATGTTGTTTGCTACACACTCTGTTCAGAGAGGACTGATCAATTTTAACATAGATAGCCTCTTTGATCCTTCTTTCAAACCAGTGGTCCTCTCTGTGGACTTTGCTATCTTCAAAAGAGTGGCCTTTGTCTTTCAAATATAGATGGACTGCTGAATCTTATCTACGTATTTTGTGCCATGCCTTTGTGATGAGGTTGTTTTGTTTCCCCAATGTACAGGTCTGCCCATCTTCCTGTATTACACTGCATATATCACATTGCTCAGTTTGTGTCTGGGGATTTTGTCCTTGGGGTGAACAAGCTTCTGCCTTAGTGTATTCTTTGGTGTAAATTGGCTATATATATTGCGTTGGTTGAAAATCCTCCTGAGCTTTTCAGATATTCCTGCCATGTAGGAAATGACAATGCTTTGTTGGTTGTTATCTTCTTTATCAGTTATGGAGTTGCTCCTGTTGAATTTTTTTTCTGGATTTGATGAACACCCACTTGTGATAGCCACAAGTTCTGATGGTTTCCTTAATGTATTTTAGTTTTTTCTTTTCCCTCTTGACTGGTAGGTAGACTTTCAGCCCTAGGGTTCTGATCACTCCCATTTTGTGCTCCAGTGGGTGGTGATAATCAAAATGTAAATAGTGATATTTGTGTGTATTTGTGTATGAGAACCCCACCCCACTGAGGATAAGGTCCAGAGAGCCAACGACCAACCTCCAGAGTGCTAACGATCAGATGACTGCAAGGAATATAAATCCTTCCTTTCCCCACCATTCAATCAGAACTGCAGAAGCTTCTTAGATGAAAAGCAAAATGACTTCAAGGAAAAACAAAGAAAGTCCAGCTGCCTTTTGAAAAAGCATCTTTGGAACATTCTGGGCAAATTGCCGTCCAATGTGAGACCGACGTCCTGTTTTTTAGTTGTTTCACTGACAGCAGTTTCCAAAGACTGTTGGGAGTGGGTCTGGGCGGGAATGTGATGACAATTATGAATATATCTTTGAAACAATGTTACATTCCTAGTCATTTAAAAGCTTCTAGTTTAAAATTAGCTTAAGAAATAAATTAATTATTTTCTTTTTATTTGTAATATAGACCAGTTTACCTCTGGGTCAGTCATAGGGGATTTTATCCATGTAGCTTTTTTTATTTGGAATAACCACACTGCTTTTTTCCCTTGAAAAATAATCTAAGTGCCATAGAATTTCTATAGTTCCATGATTATTTTCAGAATCCATGGATGTTAAATGTTAGGTTTTTCCTCTTTTCCATATTTTTATTCTTCATACTGAATATCGCATCTTTTAATTACCGTACATATGGAATTTGGAACCTGGTGAGATATGTTACAAATGATCCATAATATCCTTAAGAAAAAAAATGATTCACAGCTAAAGAGTTTTATTTTTAAGCCGAGTGTGTATCCCATAAGGGGTAAAAGCATATGTTCTTACAGCTGTCTTGAACTGTCCCTGATAAAGTCTCCTGTCAATAAATCTGCAAATGGGTATTTCTATTAGAGTGCAGCAACATACTGAGTACCTGATTGATACTTCCCCCCCTTTTGTTCTCCTTCTGTTTGCATTAAAAAAAAACAGTATGACCTGAAAAGTGTGGGTTTTTTTATTTGAAAGATATACATTTCACTAGAAACCAACTGGAATGCCATTAGAAATAGAATTGGAAATCAGAAATGTCTGACATTCACAATAATGTTAAAATGGAAGGGTCCAGTGAATCAAAACAATCTTGTAACTCATAATAGCCATTGCTAAAGTACATCCTACAAAAAATGAGTTGTAGATATCAGAGCTATAAAGAATCACTTATCTGCATTCCTCTTTCCCTGTTTCATTGATGTTGATAGCTCCTAAAACTGAAGTGTGACAGAGGCATGGTATCTGTAAAGTTATTATCTGAACAAAGTAGGAAGGAAATCAGAATTTAGTTTTTATAGAGATAAGCAATTTTAGTGAACTCTCAAGTATGAAACAGAAAAACTAGAATGCTAGTCACAGTATGTCATCTCATTTTATCCTCACAACAACAGCCACATGGTATCATTGGATCTAAGAGAAAGGCACTGGTTCAAAGTCACCCATGGTTAAATAAAGCTTCAACCAACATCTCTCCAGTCTCTAAATGTTTTTTTAAAAAATGCTCATTTTTTTCACGTGCATGTAATCTTTTTCATATACCTTCTTATTTCCCCCCCCCTTATGACTTTTACCCAAAGTTTCATATGATATGGATAATATAATGAAGCAATATTTCTTTATTGCTTGTTCCAGGTCCTTGTTACGTGCATGTGTATGAGAGTGTATGTGTGTTTGGGTGTGTGTATGTAGGTCATTTGTCAAAGTGGCTTTGATGTTGTTTCCTCATGGTCCTTTATCTAGTTTATTGTAATTTTAATTTCAATGCTTTTAATCAGTGGATTTTTTATTTAAAAAAATGCAGATAACAAGCTGTGATCAATCCTAGTTTATAGCTGGGATAGATGTTTTGACCTATAATTCTCACAATCAATTATTTCTGTCTGGAGAGTATGGGAATTGAAATATCCAGAAACCACGATTTTGCTTGTTCTGCTATTGATAGTTTGAGACTTCAGAAACCCCTTAATGTGGAAGAAAACTTGAGAAAGTAACAGGATTTGATGTTCCCTGTCAAGATTTGCATAACAAAGGAATGTCTTGGCATGCATCTACTTGTTAATAACAAACACAGGCATTTCAAAGAAATGTAGCTTATCATTCAGTCACTCAGAATATTTAAATCAGACTTGCTGATGCGCTAGATTTTGCCATGAAAAGAGAGGCGAATTATGTAGAATTTCACTTTCATATGTCCTGTGTATTCAAAACAGATTTTCATCATTTAAATTTAGGTGCGCTGCAGATGCATTGAACTGCGGGTGGCATCCCTTCCCTGCTTCATTTCATTGTTATACTTCATTAGAGCATAACAGATTTTTGGAATAATTTTATGTTTAAAGAAGGAGGTGGGGCAATCTTCTAGAGCACTAGCCAGGTGCAAGCACTTCTCTTCTTGCTTCCTTCCCATTAAAAAAAAATGAAAATGCCATTTTGCTATTATTTTATGATTTTATCTGATATTGTGCTCTTACTTTTAAAATAACCATTTCTTTCCCTAAAGCGATGGGCTACAATCCTGGAAAAAGTGATAGGTGTTAAATTGTTCTGACATTAATTGGGCTTTTGATAAAAGCCTCGTAAAGATCTCCTTTTGCCTTGGCATTGAAATAAACAGATTCCAAAGTCAACTAGCAAATGTGAACGTTCACAAAACTAATTTGAAAGCAGTATGTGGATGTTGCAAGTTATAGGACTCGGCCCTGAATGGCAGAAAATAAAATGCAGAGATTAACTAATGAGGTTAAACCTTTCCCCTGCCCTCTGCCTCTTGTTCACAAATAAAGACACAACAGATAAAAGTAACTCCTAGAAGAATTGCACTATTAATCATCCCTGAAAAGGTTTCTCACTGAATATAACGAAAAGAAAGCTAGAGCCTTGGAAAGTGACAGCTTTATAATCGAGAAGCAGGCTCTTGCGATATTCACATTGATACTGATCAAAATAACCAGGATCAAGTCTTTTTCTTCACTCAACATATCTGCCCAGCTTGATTGTAGCACCAAGGGACATGTAGCACGCAGGGTGGGATTGTGGATGATAAGTTTAAAATTTTAGGTCAGGTCAGATTTTAAGTCAGATCCCCTCCCCAGTACATAACCTATGTTCAGCTTCAAAATCAAGATTGTTCTTTGGTTTAAGTTAGGGATATGTGATCAGAGACTTCAGATCAGATATGTGATCTGATGTCTTTGAGCATGAGGTTGGCAGTAGAGCTCCCTCTATCCTTCCAACTTTGCCTACAGGATTTCTTTTTAAACTACCCAGAGAGAAAGATCAGGCCAATCAGTGCATGTAATGACACTTCCACCTCCTGTTTGTTGCTCCTATTATTGACTAGAAAGTGAAATGGGAACAAAGGCTGAAAACTCAATTTGCTTCCTGCATAGTACACCTTGCCAGATAAATGACACTGTACCAATAAAAGAGAATATTTGTAGATCAGAGTTGAAATGAGGGGTCCTTGGTGCTCTCTGAGCTTGTTTATTTTCTTGCAGACAATTCATTACCCAAACTAAGTAACATCAGCAGTGCTACTAAGGAGTGGTGTTTGCTGTCCATTTATACTCTGGTGGCTTGCCCTATCAATGTTGGTGGGGTGATCTTAAAGATTCTTTGATTGGACTCTCTGGCTTCTTTGTCAGTTTCTTGATTAGGGTATTGTTTACTTGATTGTTGATCTGAAGTTAACCTTGGACTTAAATCTATGCTGATCTGGGTGCTGCTTGCTGGTGGAGAGGTCTTTTTGTTCCCTTTTGGGCTGGTTGATTGTCTCTTTTGTATAGTCTATGTTGTCAATGTCTTATGTGTCTATTGATGGCTAATTTATCTTAGTGCCATGATACTGTCACAACCCAATGTGTGGAGAGCTTCAAATTTAAAATGATAACCAGTTAATGACTTCGTTCTAAGTGAATAGAAACAATAGATTATAGGTGATGCTTTGGTAGTAGACTATGGAAGGAAGTCAAGAATGAAATGAAAGATCATAGAGATTTATTAAGAATATATATATATATACTGTAAAGGGAAAGTTACAGATATTTGAAAGCAAGACTGACTGCATATTTTGGATTCAGAAAATATCTATAGAAAATGAAAAGCTTCACAAGATCACATTAATATAGTTACTTGTCAAGGTAATAGTGGATGAGCCAAAATTAATGCAATCTAGCAAAACGTTTGATTGTATTTTAATTATTTATAGATATTTAAGAAGGAGAAAAATTGTAATAGTGTTTCATGATTAGCATATGTGTAATATATGAGAAGAGGTATATGTAGATATAGATAAATAAGTATGTATCTTTTGCTTAGTAATAACTTATTGCAGTTTGTTCAATAACACAAGAAGGTTATAAAACCTCCACAAAGAGCACAAAGAAGAAACAAAAAACTTTGAAGGCATAAGGCAAGTGAATTGAGGCATAATAACAGCCAATACAACCAGTTTCTTAGGTTCTGTTGGGCTATATCATTGTGGGCAGAGTTGTTGAATGAGTGAAGAATGCCAGTTGATTGAGCAGGGTCAGTGATAAATCAAGCAGATATTAATTGTTAAGTTTGAGCATTTCTTCAGGTCAAACATCAAGCAAATTGATTGGAGGGCCAATAATTATATATTTCTCTGAGCTTCAGCCCCGAGGCTGTCCACTTGATTGGGAAATCGTACTTGCAATTTCAAAGATAGATTTTGCAGCTGCAAGGTTTATGGTTTCATGACTCGTTTTTTTCCTACCAAATGTGCTGGCATCCTGATCTTTGAATTCTTCATTAGATAGAATCTTATCCTCATGGCATGACTCTGCAGGAAAATCATGACTTCCTCAATATATTGTGGTTAAAATATATTAGAAAACAACCTTCTGAATTCAAAAGCAGCAGAATGGATCCCAATCTATTGTTCTTCTTTCTATTGTCATGATACTCTGTTGGACTGCAGAGTAAAACTCAAAATTTTTACTTCTGATGTTTTTGATAGCTTCATGTAGTTCTTCTGACAGGCTAAAATTGTCAATGCGCTATTGTTGTTTAATAAACACTTTGTATTTTACCTACTTATCATTTTAAATGTCAATACCACATACTTTGAGAAATTATATATGCCATAGTCTTAATGATTGGAGAATGTGGGTCATGAAAGTCAAGGCAATTTCCCATCTAGTCATTCATGTACAAAATTCATTTAACATGAATCACCCGTTGTAGAAATTTAATACATCATTTGACCTGAACAACATTCCCAATCGCATTCAACATCATAAAAACCTTGTAAAAAAATTCAACATCATATTAGAGAAGAAGTTAATACAAGTCCTTTCAGAACAGACAAGTAGGCCAGATGAGACATTAAAGAAAAGGCTACTGTAGGAGATTGCTTAATAAAGGTTGCATTTACAGCCCAAAAATTAATTGTGTCATCAAAAGAGGTTCAAAACAGAATGTTGTTCAGATTAAAGAAGAGAGTTGTTATCGAAAAAATAGAAAATAATGTTGTAATATAAAATAGCTTTTTTAAAGTTTTCATTAACGATAGTCATCTATGTTAATTTTCTAATTAATTTCAATTTAATTTTCTCATCCTAAATTTAAAAAAGAGTGCTTAATTGCTTCAGAAAAGGGCAATCTTTTTAGGCAAATGCACATGCATATGAATATAAGTAATCTATATGAACTAGAACAAGTATATTTCTTTAAAAAATATTATCAATGCAGCAAACAAAATCAACACAAATATTACACTATTTGCTCTACAGATAACAGTGTCTGGTATTTTATCTAGCCACGTAATGCTTAATATTCTTCAAAGGCAAATCATATGGAAATGCTTGAGCTATCTAGTATACTTTTGATAGATAGCTCACATTTTAAGATATAGAGAAGTGTAACAAGTACCACAGCTTTGTAGACCTTTAGTTTTGTTGCTGAAGTAATTCCTTGACATTCCTTCACAGCGAAGTGAAGCATACCCAAAATAGAATTTGCCTTTGCTCTTCTGAAATTAACTTCTATATCAATAGTCACTGCTTGAGAGAGGGTGCTACCAAGTTAACTGAGCTGGTCTACTACCTATAGTTTCTACTCTTTTATTGTGATTTTGAGTGCTATGTATGGTGCATGAGAAACCAGCTGGTGCATGACTTAGTCTTTTGAATATGGATGGTGAGTCCAAGTTGTCATAAACCATAGAGAATTTGTCCATACTGATTGCTATCTCTTGTTCTGAGCCAGAGTTCAGGGTGCAGTCATCAGCAAAGGGAAAGTCTCTGAAGTTATCTTCATTTTGGTAATAGTTTCTCCTCAAATTGAAGCACTTCCTATCCACTCTGTATCTCTGTTCTATCCATTCTGAATCTCTGCCCTGAAGGCATCATTCAGCATGGCAGTAAACATCGATATACTGTATAATAATTAAAATAAATTGGATGAGTCAGATGTACTCAATTAAATGTTAAAAATGTCAGAATCTTTCATGGTGGAAATGCCTACTGGCAAACACACACACAAGTTGACTAATACAATTTTTATGGAAATATAAAATGCCTATGGTCTATGAAACGTCGTATTTTTTGTTCTTAATCATATGAATACCCTTCTTACATAACAAGTGAATAACATTGAGCTAGCAGGATAACGCTGTATATGACAAGCAAATTTATTCCAAGGATAAACTGCCAGAGGATAAATATCTGATTTTGCTTTTGTGGTAAAATGTACACTTCATATCAGCACAACAAATAAGAAATAAATAAGGATGAATAGGTAATTGGCAGTATGTAAAGGCCAGCAAACAAAATTATAAAACACTAGATTCATTTTATTGATTTTTAATATTATAATTAATGCAATCTAGCAAAACATTTTATTGTGTTTTAATTATTTATAGATATTTAACAAGGAAAAAAATTGTAATATTGTTTAATGATTAACATATGTATAATGTATGAGAAGAGGTATATGAAGATATAGATAAATAGGTATGTATCATTTGCATAGTAATAACTTATTGTAGTTTTCTCAATAACACAAGAAGGTTATAAATCTTTCACGAAGTGCACAAAGAAGAAATAAAAAATGTTGAAGGCATAAGACAAGTGAATTGAGGCATAATAACAGCAAATAAACCTGTTTCTTATTGTGGGCAGTGTTGTTGGATGGGTAAAGAATGCCAGGACTATATTCCAAGAGTAAACTGTATATTCCCTGCAGAGTCATCCAAGGTGGGAAAGTAATCCCAGCCACCTCAAAAAGTAAGCAGTCATCTAATAGAGGAATATGTAAAAGGCAAATAATCACTTATGTGACAACGGCAAAGGCATAATTTCACACTGTCTGAAAAGGCAATAGTAAGCCCAGAAAACCACATGGGCAGAAAATATTAAAAGGTTGGAGATATAATACCAGATGAAGGAGCACTCAGGTTAGATAACACTCAACATGTTACTGAGGAACATCTGAGGACCATTCACATTTCTAATGGTATTGATGACATGACTAGATTAAAGCCTCCAGAAAATAGGCATCAAACTGGCAGACCGGATATGGACCGCAGTTTACATATTTCTGGCCCACAGGCTGGACCTAGTGATGAGCAAGATGTTCCCTGGAGGTGGCAGTGGCAGCACAAGAAGGGGGTCTTTGACCAAGGGGAGGCCATCAGCGGCCGTGGGGAGATCGGTGTGGGCCATGGTTAGGGAGGGGCTGCAGTGGGATCTGGATGGGTTGCAGGGGGTCCACAGCGATTACAGGGAGGTATGAGTATTGGAGAATCTCTTGGGGGACCACGGTGGGGGAGGCGGGAGGCTGGGCCATGGCTGCGGCAGCAGTAGCAGTGGTTCCCAATGAAATTGGGCATGACACCCCTGCTCCAGAATATTTAGGGGGAAAAATACCTCAAACTGAAATGACATGGGAAAGGTCAATACAATGAAAGATTAAATTAATTCACTATATACTGACATTTTAGGCATCAACAAACTGAGGGCATGAAAAACATAAAGGGAGTGACACTGCTTTCACAGTTAAAGCAAAAACAGCCATACTGCAATCAATGACAGCATAGTATCAGTTATGCTTCAGGAACAACCCTTTAATATGATTAATATCCAAGTTTATGCTTGGATGTTGATGAGTTTCATGATCAAGTTCCATTTGAAATGTACAGAATATGCAAGCAAAGTGTGGATGGATACTGAAATGTCAAGGCAAATTAAGGAGAAAAATGTAGTTGCATGATATGACCTATGAAACTGGAAAAAAGCAAGAAAATGCCTTATAGGTTCTATTGATTTCACAACAATGACTGTACATGTGAAACTCAAAAAAGTAGAATATTGTGCAAAAGTTCATTTATTTCAGTAATGCAACTTAAAAGATGAAACCAATATATGAGATAGACTCATTACATGCAAAGCAAAGATAGTTCAAGTCTTGATTTATCATAATTTTGATGATTATGGCTTACAACTCATGAAAACCCCAAATTTACAATCTCATAAAATTAGAATATTGTGAAAAGGTTCAATATTCTAGGTTCAAAGTGTCCCACTAATCAACTAATAAAGCCACAACACCTGCAAAGGGTTCCTGAGCCTTTAAATGGTCTCTCAGTCTGGTTCAATAGGAATCACAATCATGGCAAAGGCTGCTGACCTGACAGTTGTGCAGAAAACCATCATTGATACCCTCCATAAGGAGGGAAAGCCTCAAAAGATAATTGCAAAAGAAGTTGGATGTTCCTAAAGTGCTGTATCAAAGCATATTAATAGAAAGTTATGTGAAAGGGGAAAGTATGGAAGAAAAAGGTGCACAAACAGCAAGGATGATCTCAGCCTGGAGAAGATTATCAGAAAAAGGCCATTCAAAAGTGTTGGGGACTTTCACAAGGAGTAGACCGAGGCTGGAGTCAGTGTATCAAGAGCCACCACACACTGACGGATCCTGGACATGGGCTTCAAATGTTGTATTCATCTTGTCAAGCTGCTCCTGAACAACAAACAACGCCAGAAGTGTCTTACCTGGGTTAAAAAAAAAGAACTGGTCTGTTCCATAGTGGTCCAAAATCCTCTTTTCTGATGAGAGCAACTTTTGCATCTCATTTGGAAACCAAGGACCCAGAGTCTGGAGGAAGAATGGAGAG
>JANHFO010004468.1:0-23806 GCA_032468095.1 Pareas carinatus
CGGAGTCCAACTTTAAACGTACCTCTGCAAACTGGTCAAAAATAGCCAGGACTGTCTCAGAAGTGAGCATACTATGCTGGCTAATAAGATCCCTTAAACTATCGCTTAGCTGTTTTTCAAGCCCTAAGGCTGATCCGTCTTAGTTGTAAAACTCCGACTCTAGGCCCTTATCCTGGCCTGTAGCTAATTCACACAAAGTTGCTGAGTCATTTGTCCTCCAATTACTTGGTGGGGTTTGTAAGCCTCTTAGCTGAATTCCAGACTGGCTCTCCGCTGCCTGCAGCTCCCACTCCAGGGGAGAATCCCCAAACAGTGCCAAAGCTTCACGGCTATCCGACAGGGAAAGAGAGCAGGGCACCCGACTATCTGTTGACTGACTAGGTTGACAAAATCCATTGATTTTCTGCTGTTTTTGTGGTCTTATTTCACATTCCTTACTGTTTGGTGCACTCTGTGCCATCTTTCTTTTCTTCCCCTTGGGAGAAGCCATCTTTGAGAAGCCTTTTATGTTTGTATGAGATGTCACCATGCAATCCATCTTGTAGTATACTAAAGGCTGGGCCTCACCGTTCCCTCACTCCCATTAATCATCCAGACAGCACATTCTTCAGAAGGCCTCTAGTTCTTTCCCCTAATAGTCAAAGTAAATTTGCAGTAGATAAGAGTCAATGGAATTCAAGGTCTATTTACAATATAATACAGGAAAAGATGGCTGCCGGGACTGAGGAGGCTGGATAGAAGAGGGCTGCTGGAGTTTGTGGTCTCCAGCAGGTTTGGAGATGCCTGGGGGCTTGTTTACCCCACGTTAGACCTGGCATCAGCCAGGGGAAGATCTCCTCCACCCAAGAAGGGGCTTTTTGCCCTCCAGAACACCAGCGTGGGGGAAAACCAGTTGTTTGAATGCCGTTCGAAGCCTGCTTTCTGACTACGCATTGGCACGGCACAGAACTGAGCCCCGGCGGCGAAATGGCAGTGGCATCTGGAGCGTCGGAGCAAACGGAACAATCTCCCCCACCCATGGAAGGGCTTCTTGCCCTCCGGAATAGCAGGGTGGGGGAAAACCAGCTGCTTGAATGCTGCTGGAAGCCTGTTTTCCAACTAGGCAGCGGTGCGGCGTGAAATCGAGCACCGACGGCAGGATGGCGTCGTCGTCGGGAATGTTGGACCAAACAGAATGATTGCAATGACTACAACAAACAGAGCAATGGTTTTTGGATTCTGGACCCCCGCCCCCGGAACTGTCATCTTACCAGGGTGTGGGGGATCCAAGTTGGCCCGGCTGAGGGTGAGTCTGATTGGAGAGGAGGCGGTGGTGAGAGCTTCCAGACGAATCTGCTGTCTTCCACCCAGGGCCAGTCCGGTTATTACCTGGCTGGTGCTGGGGCATTGTCTGGGGCCTGTCTTTGGTCCAGAGGGAGTGCCAGCAGGCCCAATTTGGGCCAATGTGGATGGCCGTCCGTGGCAGGCTGAAGGAAGGAGGAAATGGTGGAACAGCCTGCAATCACCAGAACAGCATTGGAGTGCATGGGAGTTGTTTTAACTGGGTCTATTGGGCCAGCTTGGACTATGGGCAGGCTGGCTGAGGAGGAGGCTGAAGAGGAGGCTGCCCAGCAGGCTTGTATCATAGGAAGACCCCCCCCCCCGTGGACAGGGGGAGTAAATTTGGATCCTGTTACACTGCTGCCCAGCCACCATGGAACTCTGGAACCCTGGTACCTGAACTTTGTCCCAACTTGACTTTTTGATCTTATTCCTCCAACCCCCTTATCCTTATTCCTCTCCTGGACTTTTGACCAGTCTCTTTTTCTACTGGCTGGTCTTGACTCTTGACTTTTGAAATTTTCCCCTGGACCACTGGCCAATGATCGGGGCCATTTGAATACTGCTGGCCCTGTCTCCTGTCAGCCCTATAGTTTTAAAGTATGATTAGCTATCCTTCCACCTATCTCATGGCGCTGTGAGGGTCTTCCTTCTCACAGGCCTGGCCTGCTTCATTATCTAGGGCCTACCTTGAGGACGGGTCCTGGAACCCTGAGAGGTGGCACGTAGTCAGGGCCAACAAAAATTGGAAATTAAGGACGTTTTTAAGGGGTTTTTTAAACAAAGTTTTAAGGGGTGTGAGTGGGGGGTATGTTGCTGGAGGAGAAGGGTGTGAGAGGCCATCTTTTAGGCCAAAGCATGACGGGAGTCACTGGGAGGTGGAAGGGAGGGACCAGGGGGGTGTAGTGAATAATATCTCTGTCGTGTGTGGGAGGGGCAGATATGGCCGAAGCAAGGAGTCAAATCCGGTAAGGGGCACGCATCCTTGATGTATGATAGCAGTGACAGCGCCAACCCCCATTGCTCATTCTGTGATCTGGGTGGTACAGGCTTCTAGGCCCAGGGCCTACGGTTGATGCTATGTAATGCCAGGACCATGATTAACAAAGCCCCCCTTATCTGTGAATTGGTTCAGGAGGGGGGAGTGGACCTGGCGGAAATCATGGAGACCTGGTTGGGCCAGGAGGGAGGGGTCCCTCTTGCTGAGATGTGCCCACCAGGTTTCTGTACCTTCCATCAACCACGGGCCCTGGGAAGAGGTGGGGGTGTGGCAATTCTAATTAGGGAGGAGTTCTTACCAAGGGAGACCACTGTTCCTCAGATGGCCAGTTGTGAGTCCCTTCTGGTGAAGTGGGGTCCTGGGAGGCAGAGAGGTATGCTGATCACGTACCTGGCTCCCTACCACGTGACAGCAGCCCTGTCCAAGCTGCTTGATGTCATTGCCAAGGTGGCGGTTGAGACTCCTAAACTCATAGTTATGGGAGATTTCAACCTGCCATCTGCGGGTGAGACATCTGAAGTGGTTTGGGAGTTCATGGCCACCATGACGGCCATGGACCTGATCCAATTAATTCAGAGACCCACGCACTCGAGGGGACACACGCTGGACTTGGTTTTTATCTCCGGACAGTGGTTGAATGGCCAAAACGTAGGGGATATAGTTGTGGAGCCCCTGTCATGGTCGGACCATTATCTTCTTCGGTTGGACTTCACCATCGCTACACCCTGCTGCAGGCAGGCGGAACAGACCAAATGGTTCTGCCCCAGGCGCCTGATGGACCCTGAGTGGTTCCAGACTGAGCTTGGTCCATTTCCGGATGTCCTGACCCACGATTCGGCGGAGGAGCTCGCAGCCATCTGGGATAGGGCGGCGGCCATTGCCCTTGATCGAGTTGTGCCTTTGCAGCCTCTGACTTGGTGCCGTCCCACCCTGGCTCCCTGGTTTTCCGAGGAGCTGAGGGAGATGAAGTGCAGGAAAAGATGCCTAGAGAGCACTTGGAGGTCCAGCCATTCCATTTCTGACTGATCTTCTCTTGGGACCTTTACAAAGGCCTATGTAGGTGGGATCAGAGTGGCTAAGAAAATTACTTCTCCACTCTGATCTCATTGGCGGATAACCACCCCACCGCCCTGTTTGGGGTGATCCCCCCTTTATTTGGGGGGACGGGACAACCCCTCGCAGGGTTTGGCGGAGGAGTTCAGAAGTTATTTCCAGGAGAAGATCGCGCAGATCCGGGATGGTTTGGACTCTGACTGGATGAGTGACAGGTGCAGGTCTTGAGACTGTTATCTGGGATGAGTTTGAGACTGTTGCACCTGAGGATATGGACAGAATTCTGGGGCAACTTAAGGCAACCACATGTCTACTGGACCCGTGTCCCTCCTGGTTGGTGCTGGCCTCTCGGGAGGTGACACGAGGCTGGCTCCAGGGTATTGTGAATGCTTCCTTGCGAGAGGATGTCATTCCTACCATCTTGAAAGAGGCGGTGGTGCGGCCCTTCCTCAAGAAACCTTCACTGGACCCAGCTGATTTAAGTAATTATCTTCCTGTCTCCAATCTTCCCTTTGTGGCGAAGGTTGTAAAGAGTATGGTTTCATGACAGCTCCCCCGGTTCCTGGATAAATCTGTCTATTTAGATCCGCTCCAGTCCGGATTCAGGCCTGGGTACAGCACGGAGACGGCATTGTTCTCGTGGGTGGATGATCTCTGGAGATCCCGGGATAGGGGTTGTTCCTCTATCCTGGTCCTGTTAGACCTCTCAGCGGCTTTTGATACCATCGACCAGAAAATTCTGGATTCAAATAAATACAATGATTCAGAGAATTTTAATGATTAATATATCATTGAGATGAGATTTTTTTTGTGATGATTAATGGACAAACATTTGGAATAAATTCAGGGAACTTTGGTTTTGTACATGGTTACTGAAGTGAGATTATTTTATTTTATGAATATTTATTTTATTTTATTTTATGGACAGATTTAGTGCCCCAAAAAGGAGGAATAGATGGTGAAAATAATGGAATTTGCTGAAATGGCTAAATTGACTTCCTTGATCAGAGAAAAAGCAGCCTATTACTGACTGGAAACCCCTTTTCCCATTTTTGCATAAATCAGGGGAAAATGAACTTTATAATTTATATAGAAAATAAGCTATTGTAAAATATTTAGAAGTTTCTTTATTACTCTCATAATATGGATGAAATAAATTGAGGCCTCGTAAGATCTCTAAGACGTTACTAAAGTGATGAAGTTAAATAAACAAACAAAGGGTCCTATTTTACGAACCTCAATTACTAAATATAGAATATAAATGAAATCTGCTATTGTATACAATTGTGTAGTAGTATGTCTCTACATTTTTTGTTAATAATGTGATATTATATATTCTATAATAGATATTGTATATAATTGAAGGGTCCTATTTTGCGACCTGTAGATTAAAGTAAACGAGATAGTGACTTGAAACCTCAATTACTAAATATAGAATATAAATGAAATCTGCTATTGTATACAATTGTGTAGTAGTATGTCTCTACTTTTTTTGTTAATAATGTGATATTATATATTTTATAATAGATATTGTATATAATTGTTTAATAATATGATAGTGTGCATATCATGTTAATAGGATATTAATCGTTTCTTATTTTGTTTGTGGAAAATTCAATACAAATTTATAATTAAAAAAAGAACTTATAATTTATGGTTTTGATGATTATATAGTTAGAACAAAAAAAGAGACTTATGTTGTAATCAGAATAAGAGATATCAGTAAAGAAGATTGGAAGCTACCTCTTTGTACCTTTTTTCTGTCTTTTTTTAAACTTTTTCCCCCTTTCTTGAATTTTTAGGTTTCTGTTGATTATTTTTGCTTTTGTTCATTTTGTATTAGTTTGTATTACTTTTTAAATCTTCCTTTAAAAAAAAAATCCTTAATGGATGAGTTTGTGTGTTTGTTTCATTCCTCCCCTTTAAAAATAGATTCATTTCAAGTAAACATTTATTGGAAATTTAATTATCCTATTGATTATAACACTAAAATAAACATTCCAGTAACATCATTTGGAGTCAGTGAATACAAGATGTCTGGCAAATTAATTAAATACATACATACATACATACATACATACATACATACATACATACATACATACATACATACATACATCAATAGGACATTTTATATTGAAAATAAATAATGGTAAGTAATATATAACATACTGTAGTTATATAAAATCATGCATCCTGAGGAAAATATAGATTTCTTTTTCTCTCACATATTGCAATATTCCCTGAAGTACTGAAGTACTATGTAATTCAGGACCAATAATGAAAGTGTTTATTTATTTATTTTAAGATTTATAACTCAAGAGTACGAATTGGTAGCATAAACATACAATCATAAAGAAGAAGAAACAAAGTAAACAATACAACAATAAGATATTATATGAATACAGAATGTAAAATGGCAACCAAGCACATCACAAAACAAACACAGGTGGATTCACACTGAAGAGATACATAATGTCTAGAACAGTGGTGGCGAACCTATGGCACAAGTGCCAGAGGCAGCACTCAGAGCCCTCTCTGTGAGCACATGTGCTGTCGCCCCAGCACAGATTTCTTTGCTAGATAGCCAGAGGGATGCAGAGCTCCCCTCCCTTTCTCCGTATGCATCTGAGGCTATTTATATCACTCGCCCCTCTGCCCAGCAGCTCAATGGGAGTGCTTCCTCTCTCCCCTGTGTGGGGTAAGGCAGGTAGTTCATATGTGGCGTGGAGTCTGTGGTGAGGGTAAGAGAGGAGAGGAGCTAGGTTGAAGGGGGTCATAGCTTACAGCGGGCTGCAGAAACTGGGGTAGACAGCCGGAAAGCCAGTAGTGAGCTCATGTAGCCCATGGACAGGGCAGGGGCATGCGGGGGGGGAAGTCACTGATGGCCACAGGGTGCCATGTGTTGCCGTGCAGGCACTTTGCGATAAATAAGTGGCTTTTGGGTTGCATTTTGGGCACTTGGTTTCTAAAACGTTCGCCATCACTGCCCTAGAAGAAGATCCAAGTCTTAATCACTTTCCTAAAGTCAGGAAGAGTTTGGGCTGGTTGTCATTTATTGGAATTCTGTAACACTTATGACCAGTTTCCAAGTACCTTGCAACCATGGATCACCATATGCAATCTTCTCTGTTGGCTTCCTCTGAAAGTCAATAAGGAAGGTGGCAGGAAAAGTTGCAAGCTTTTAAAAATTCATGACTGTTTATATATTATGTATCTAATTTTGTATTTTGGTGGCTAGATTTTGTATTATAAGTCATCTAAAGTTTCTGATTAATAAACAGATCCCCAACCCCCGGTGCATGGATCAGCACTGGGCCGTGGCATGCCAGCAGCTAGGCCACACAAATCAGCCATGCCGCATTCACAAGATGCAGGCAGCATGCAAAACCACACCCCCTCTGTTCCATGGAAAAATATTTTTCCCCAAAAGGTTGGGGACCACTGCTTTAAAATATGAAGCAATCAATTTGCTGCAACAGGATATTCCAGCTCTTGTAAATTACCAATATTTGCATGCTTGGCTTTTATAGGTTGAAACCGTAACTAGATTAATTTTAAACCCTGCTGTAATTTTATTCTCAGTTTTCACTTTTATAGATCAATAATAAGAAAGTTTCGATGTAGTAGTCCAAAAGCAGAAATCTCTGTTTTTTCTCATAACATAATTGTAAATAACCAAATTATCACAGTCCCCGTATTCTGGAGAATCTTATCTTTAGCCTAATTTAATAATCTCCACATAGTTGTTTTGAAGGGAAATATAATAAAACAACTTTTGATATTAGGGGTCAAGCTTGGTTGTTTTATTTAATGTATTTTTATTGGTCAATGATTGAACTAAAGTTTCTGTATGTCTGTCAATCAGTCACTTTTATAAAGAACCAAGTTAAGGATTTTGTCTTTATCAGGACTTCTATGACATAGCATGGGATGAAAATAAGAGGGAAGTTAGACCCCATTATTAATATTAATCGCACCCACTTTCAATTAGATGGCTTTCTCCAATGTTTGAAGGATTTGAAGCAGTAGCAAAAATGCGGAAATGATAACCTCAAAATATTCCAGCAAAAAACATGGTGAGGCAGTACTGAAGCAATCCAGAAAATATCCTACAACTGAAAAATAAAATTAGAAAATAACATTCTGTTTAAAAAACAAAATTTTGTTGTTGCTCATTGGCATGATAATTGCTCTGGGAATCATGCATCATTTTTTTTAAAAAAAGTTTAAAAAATCTGTGCAGTGTGCTTTTATAAGTATTGCATACTGTATGAAATATTTTATAAAATAAATAGACTGCATAATATAGACCGCTTTTTAACAGCAAGCTGCTTTCACAGTTCTGAGTCAGCTTTCTTTTCACTTTTCTTTCCAAGAATTTGAGCGAAAGAATGAGAGACAAACTAGAGGGTAGAATATAAGATCAAATAGGCAGGATTTTTGGAGCTGATATAAATTTAGCTCAAGGGTGAGTTGACTGACTTTTCTTCAAACTGAACCAACCGCTTTGAAGCTTTGCACAGTTCTCTGCATATATTATGCATAGAACTTGAAGTATCTTTATTGGCCACCTAGTCCAACTGCTTGTTTAATACTAGAATTCCTGCTTGAAATATTTCTGCAAAGAACTGACAAGTACTCCTTATGATAATGACTTTATTACCGCTATAGGAAAAATGGCAATGGTTAGGCATGGGATAGGAAAAGTGGAATTCATAAAGCTGCAGATCTAGGACAACAAAAATGGGCTTGTGAATGAACAGCTGTAAAAATATTCAGCTGTTCTCAGCAGAACTTTTGGCAGTTGCCAAAAACTGCAAGTGATTCTTTCCCAAGAAAATGTTCACCGAGTTCTTTAGCAAAATTTATGAAGAAGAATGCTTTAAAAATGCCACCAACTGTGCTATTCGTATGATTGTAGAATTTTAATTGATTGATTCATTCCTTCTAACAGATCTGGTAAGGAGATCTGATAAAGGTTTAGCTTTCTGAATATTTATCAGTCCAGAAATGTGGTGAAATGTAGTCTGAATTTCCGAGAGGGAAGGGTGCATTCCAGAAGAGCAAGAGTCAGTGAAGTTTAGATAGCATAAGTGGGATGAAGAGAATCAGAATAGCTCCTCCCTAGGAGTTCTCAGGGTACATGTTTACGGGTCTAAGTAATTTGCTTTAGTTTAGCAAGACTTCTGTCTATGAACTAGGAACAGTGCGGGTAGTCCTTGACTTATGAAAGTTATATTGCTAAGTGAGACATTTGTTAAAAAAGCTTTGCTCCATTTTACAAACTTTCTTGCACAGGTGTTGAGTGAATCACTGCAGTTAAGTTAGTAACATGATTGTTAAGAGAATCTGACTTCCCCATTGACTGCTCGTCAGAAGGTTGCAAAAGATGATTCGATGCTGCAATAAGTATGAGTCAGTTGCCAAGTATCCACATTTTGATCATGTGACCATGGAGATGATGCCATGGTTGTAGGCCTGAAAAATGGTTATGAGTCATTTTTTTCAATGTTGTTGTAACTTCAAATGGTCACTAAATGAACTTGTTGTAAGTTGAGGACTGTCTGTAAAGGAAACTGCTTGGAAGAACCTTAACATGGTATTCTTTGTTTTTGGAGCCTGACAAGAAAACAACCATTCAGACTTCTGGTTCCGCTCTTGGTCAAACAAGGATGAAGAAGCCACAATTCTAGCTTCTGAAGTCCTTTTCCTCCTCATTTCGGGGGCCCTAGAGGCTCGAGAACAGCCCGGAGAGTTGTTTGACTGAGGGGGTGCGACAGAGGCACGTACTTGGCGACGGTCGGTACGATTGCCTCCTGTCTTTTGCTCTTTTTCGCTGGCCAAGTGAAGAGGCGCTGGGGCGCCATTGTGACTGGGAGCGTGGAACAGCAAAACTAAAACCAAGACGGAAGCAGATGACGTAAAGAAAAAGGCAAGAAAAACATCCAGCTTCGGTAAGAAGATTTAAATTCAAAACTTATTCCACCAAAGAAATTCTTTTTTTCTATCCAAAGACTAAAAGAAACTTGAAAAGCTTTCGCCTCGTAAGCCTTGTAAAAAAAAGGCGAATAAAACGGAGAGGGGCCATAAGGATTAAATAAGAAGAATTAGAGAACTTGAAAAGAAATTTAAAGTCAAAGAGACAAGCATGACTAAATGTGGATTTACTATAATAAAGAAAGCTATTTGAACAGTAAATTCTAGAAAGTAGCACAGTGTCACGAATTAAAGGAAAGAGGTGAGACATTCAAAAGCTGAAATTTGAAGAAGTGGAAATCAAATATTCAGAATAAATAAAAATGAATGCGGACTAAAACTAGAGATATATAAAAACTTGAACAGTTGTGGGAAAAAAGCTTCTTTTTGAACTATAAATGTACAAAAATGTGAAAGGGGGGATTAGACTATTGGATAATCGGAGTTTAAAAATGTTTGACTGGGAAAGGATATGAACAAAATGGCTTTCATGCAGGAGACACAGATTTGATTATAATTTGACTGAAATAAATCCGCTGTTTGAAATGTTACTAGCAAGATTTCAGAACAAGCCTCAGGAAGAAGAAAATGCACCAGAAAAGGACTTGCAGCAGAAAAGAAGAAAGAGAAAGAAGAGGGGAAAGAAGAGCAACCAGAATTTAAAACCAAAAGAGACAAAGGCGTTCAGAAATAAAAAGATAAAGAAAATGAGCAATTCTTATAGAAAGGTGGGGGAAAAAACAGTTATGTCTATAATATGGGTCAAAAAGATGTTAAAATGAGGAGTCAAGTGGAGGGGAAAATGGGAAGAAATTGGAGAGGAAAAGGGGGAAACAAACAAAAAGATTCGGGGGAAAGAAGTGGAATGTATAGTAAAAGATGGGCCAGAAAAGACAAGAAGCTGGTCATAAAATTATATGCCAAAACAAGAGAGACCCCAGTTTTAAAAGTGTTGAATAAAGAACTGCCAATCAGGAAAGGTATCGGATAAATCAAAAGAATTATGGAAAAACAATACAGGGTTTGACATAAGGAAAGTTATAGGCTTGATATATTGTTGTCTTTTATGAAAAGTATAGAAATGAAGGTACATGATATAAGAAAAGATAAAATAGTAAAATAGAAGGTGATGAAATTTGAATTAAGATGTGGATTTTGAAATAGATAGAAGAGCAATAATGAAAAAAAATAATTAAAAATTAAGTTAGAAACTTAAGTAGAAAATAATGTTATGAAAGTTTGTTTAATGTTTTATGTGTTGAAATTTTTTATTGGGTATTAGATTTAAAATAAGGTAGTAAGGGGAGAAAATAAATAAATAATAAGATAAAAACAAACAAGGTTCCAAATTTTAAGAGATGTAAAAGGTTGGAGGTAAGACTCGAAAGGGGATTGATATGACAGTTCTGCCTTGGATGTTGGATTGGACACGATGAAATGGTGAAAAAAATGAAATTAATGAGTATGGAATTATGGAAATATGGAATGTATATATGAAATAAAAATAGATTTAAAATGATAGCTAGAAGAGGGGATTGGCTCTTTAAAAATACAAATTTAAAACATGGATTATGGAAGGGATTATTAATTAAAATATATTACACACCCAAGAGGGAGAGAAATTGGGAAGATAGAAAGGTTGGCTTAAACACAAGAAGTAGAATGATAAAGTAATATAACATTGTAATATTGGCATAAACATAAATCCCAAACTAAATAAAAGAGATATTGCCCATATAAATTTGAAAAAAATATTAGAAGCTGTATAATGAAATTGGAAAAGAAGAATGTAGAGTGTGTTAATTATTTTCAAGTGAGACTGGATGTAAATAAGAATGGAGAAGAAGAAAAGCGAAGGAAGAAAAGACCAGAAGGTAGGATAAGAAGGAGAAAGTGAAGGAAGGAAGAAGGGGGGGGAAGAAGTGAAGATGGAGAATGGATGGAATTCAGAAGACAGGAGTGAGGAATAGGAAAGAGAAGGAGGGGGAAAGGAGTAAAAGTTCGGAGGGTGTTACAAAAGGTGTTTTAGAAAGGTGGAGGGGGAAGAAAGAAAGAAGGAAGCAAAAAGGAGAAAGTAAAAGTAGGTAGGTGGAAAGTTGAGCAAGTAAAGAGAAGGACTGAGAAGGTAAAAAAAGAGAGATAAGATAGGAAGAGAAGAAATGAAATGTTAAGAAAAAGAGAAAAGATAAGAGGCTATTAAAATATAAAATAAAAAAGGGAGAGAGAGATAATTTGAGAATCCAGAGGGTAAAAGTTCTCCCTCACCTTGCGAACACACCCTTTTTGAAAAGGTTGGAATCTACATTTGCCAGGAAATGTAAACACTTCTGTATATTCTACATTAATTTTGAATCATGTTATGATATTGATTTTTGCTATTTTTAAATTCTGTGTATGGGATATAAAGAACCTATTCTCCTTGATGTATTGTTGGTATGTATGTAAGTTGTATGTATAGTTATGTTGTTGTTGTCTTTTTTGTTGTTGTTTGAAAATAAAAAAAACATATTAAAAAAAGAGAGCTAGTGGAGGTGAAAAATGGTGAAGCACACAATTAGCTTTTCTCTCCTGCAACACTGAAATATTCTACCAATAATCTGACCCCTTACATAGAGCACAAACAAGCCCCACTATAAGCTTATAGAGATTGAATACAAATGCTGTAAATATTTTAGGTATTTATCGATTCATCCCCATTTACTCTTCACATTCTTTATTATGCTTAATTTTCATAAGTTCTTTGATTAGTAAGTATAACTGGAGAGGTTGGTTCCAGTAGATGGATTTAAGATGATGAGCTTCTGTGCTGATGCATGAAGTTCGATGGAATAAATTGCCATACATTCATCTATATATATATAGCAGGATGGAAGCTTTACTCCATTTCTTTCCTTAAAGTTTAAATTACATAGTTTATTCTTCATTAGGGTACTTAAAAAAAACCAAGGATGCAAGTATTTTGAATATGTATATTTCTGCCTTTCTATTTGTTTTGGAAAGCAAATTTTTGATTTGTTTCCATTTGGAGAGAATTAGAAATCTGTGAAAAAGATATTAAAGGATGGTAATTATGGCAGGAGATTGGAAAGGGTAGAAGGTTGTTCCTGTCTTTAAAAACAGGGGGGAAAGAGAAGCTAGCTTGATGCTGATACCAGGTAAAACTGTGAAACACTCAGTTTATGAGCATTTAGAAAAGAAACTCATATGGTTTTATTAACATGTCATGCCAGAGAAAGTCAATCCCCTTTTCTGATAGAGTGACCAATTGAGGAATCCAGCGGTTCACTGTGAATCCAGTGAGTAGTGGACTTTAACTTCAGCAAAGTCTTCCATGAGTTCCTAGTAGTAAAGCTGGAAAAATATGGACAAAATATTGGTATCACTGGATGAATACTGAGCTGGCTGAACAAACCTAGCCAATGAGTGCATGTCAATGGCTGTAGGTTAAAATACTGTAAAAATCTCAGATGGCATATAAAACAGATCTTTTCCTAAGCCCAATGCATTTCAACATATTTATAAAATTGACAATGACACAAAGAAGAATGGTTAACTAATACATTGACACACACATTTCAAGATCCAGGAGGATATTGAAAAACGGAGCAGTGGGCTGAAATCAATGTGATGAAATGCACAGACCTTCATTTGAGTAAGAAACACCAAATCTGCATTAGTATGAGACATGTTGGAAGCAGCCCATGTTAGAAGGATCTGGATGTCCTGTTGAATCAAAGGAGAAAATGAATCAACAGTATGATATAGCTGTAAAAAGAAGGGAGGGAGATAAAAAGAGAATGAAAGAGAAAGAAACTAGTATACATTTTTACTTCATCAACAGACAGGTAACAACAATATCAAAATAGATTATCATCCTCTCTGTTCTAGGATCATAAAATTACATCTCAAATATTATATCCCATTCTGTCTTCCAATGAATGATACGGACAAATAGGAGCATTTCCACAGGAGAGCAACTGAGATCATGAGATCAAAAGGGTAAATTTATGAGAAACACATGGAGGTTTATGTTTAGCTTGCAAAAGACATAATAGTTGTTTTCAGGTATGAGAAGGGTGTCAAAGTGGAATTGTTCAAAATTGGTCCAGGCACTAGAACAAGGATCAGTGGGTCTCAGTTACAAGGAAGTAGATTTGATTTGATTTGATTTGATTTGATTAAATTATTTTGTGCCCATCTCGTAGCAAACAACTCTTTGCATAGTTTGGGTGGACAGCATGAAACATAATGGTAAGAACTATTCAACAGTGAAACTTGGAGACTGAGTTCTAGTTCTGCCTTAGACATGAAACTGATCTGAGTGACCTAGGGCTAGTCACTCTCTCTTAGCTGAACTCATTTCACAGAGTTGTTATTGTGGGAAAAAGAAGAAGAGTATTAGGTGTGCCCCCATCTTGAGTTATTTATTTTAAAAATAAGGCAGGATTAAAAAATATTCTAAACAAAAAAAACAAAAACAGGTTGCCCAAGAGATGATGAATTTTCCTTCACTGGGGTTATTTAAATATAAGCTGGACAGCCATCTGTTCAGGTTGCTATGCTAATGCTGTGGTAAGAGTAGAACAGATGATCTCTAGAATCTCTTTCAAAGCTTACATTCTATGATTCTGTTAGTAATCTAATTTTTTATATCCAAGCTACAGTTGCATAGTAATGTGTTTTGTTTATAGAACAGTTAGGTGTAAATGATCTAGCCAGATGTTTAATCACCGAGGGGAAACAAGTTAATCACAAATTAACACAATCCTCATTTATCAAGTACTTAATTCTCAGTAGTAGGTCATAAAAGCAGGTTTTGTTGTTCTTTACAATATAGTTTGATATTGATACCATCCATAGAATGCTAAATACTGTTAAACACCAAAATATGTAAGTCACAACAGTAATTAATGGAAAAGAACAAATTAAATTGTTTCAGGTCAGGTGTCACATCATCATTAAGTGAGTTCTTATAACATTTGTAAGCTGTTGCAGTTGCTGTCTTCATCTCTTCCTTTTACTATGGCAATTTATACCTTGTGCTACCAGCTTGTACATGGTTACCTGTGAATAAGTTTATTTCTTTGGATAGGAATACACTGATTATGTTGAAAATACCTATATATATATATATATTTAATTTTCGTCTGGCGTTCAGATTTCTTTTTCAGCTCTGAAACTCAGAGGTTTGTATGGATAGCTTAAAACCAAGTATCAAATATAGCATAATACATTTCATCCAAAATGCAGTTTGTTTCAAGTTTAGAATAAACATCTCACCTACTAGGTTTTGAATTGGCTGAGTTCCAACTCAGCTAGAAAGTTCTGTTTTCTCATGGAATAAAACTCAAAAATAGTTGACTGTTCCAGCCATAGGAAACAATAAGAAATTGACATGAGCCTTTTGCTCCCTTATTTTACAAATCAAGATCATAGAAATTAATGGAGTAGCAGTCTGTGCTTACTGCTTTGGCTAGACAATTTGTAGAAAGATTGGCAAAGGAGATGACATAATTAAAAAAATTAATCTGGTCAACTCTACCAGTACAAAGAATCTTCTGTCCTTACCTTGAGAATCCTATAAGTTGGTCAAATTGCTGATAATCCATTCAGCACTGCTCATTCAGTAGTTAGTTAGCACCTCCCATTTCAGTTAGTCATGCATAATTTAACTTCCATTTCTACTAAGTGTGGTTCCTTAAATGTTTTCAGGCAGGGTCTGTGCCAGTTTTTTTTAAGATACTACTTAACTGCATGTATAGCATTAACTAAAATTACCAGTACAAACCAAGCAAAAACAATACACTCACTATTACTATTTTGTCAGAGTCGGCTCATATATAGTGTTCTTGAGTCAGTTTTGACTCTGTTGCCTACAGGGACAAGTACAGTTTTTTGGCATCATTTCTGGAAGATGTCTGTCACTGCTGTCTTCTTAAGGCTGAATGACTAGCCCCAAATCATGCACCTGGCTTTGTTCATAAGACCAGATTAAAATTTACAATCTCCTAGTTTATAGGCTCATGCCTTTTACCACTACACCAAACTATATCTCATCTGTCCAAAACACCAATCTCAAGTACCAATCTCTATATACAATTCAGCAACCATACCAGATGACCAACATTGTAGAAGAGCTTACCCAGAATGCATACATACCAAAACCTCAATCAGTGTGTCACCGGTATGGTAGTCTTCTCTCTGTGTGTCTTTTCCCCCATGCTTTATCAGACAACATTGTGCTTTAAAATAAAATTAAAAAATTTGAATTGGTCTTAAATAGCATGCGGTGGGTGATGCTTCAGAAGAGGCAGACGAACTCATCACTAGTTCCAGCAATATTTGGAATGGAAATTGCTTAAAATCTTCCTGTTCCCCATCAGAGCTGTGTTCTTTTTTTTTTTTAGTTTTCCATTACCCCAACTGCCTTAGCTGAAATCACCTGACATATAGATAGAGTAGTTTAGTTTTTTTAATGTCAGATTAAATGCATCCACAGTGTCTGGAACAGCTGCTACATTGAGAACAGTTGCATTTTATTCTTATGTTCTTTATTCCATGCCCTGAACAAAACTCAGAATATACATTTTATTTTCAGTAAGGAAGAGTTGGTAGACCAACTGTTTTTGCAACCCTCTTCAAAATAGATGGTTACAATCAGAAAACAAACACAAAACTGAAAGTTCAGCAGAGGCAGATATCCACATATCGGTTTCAGAAACGTATGTAGGGGATTCAACACCTTTCAAGGATGAACGGATATTTTTGTTGTTATAAAAGAAAAGTAGAAAGCACACATTTTAAATACTTCCCAGATGAAGTAGCTGTATTATATTTAGCATGGAGTTTCCCCTGGAAGGTAAACTTTGAATGTGTCCCAACTCATACTGCTCCTGCTGTGAAGATTGTTGCACTGATTTTAATTAAAGTTGCTGCTGTTTAAAACCATGGAGGATTACATGGAATATTAGCCTTTTTTATCACTCTTTTGTATGTTCTATATTGATATTTCTTCTGTTAAATTGCTTTATAGTTTAACAGCATTTCTGAGACATGAATAGAAATCTTCAATACTGCATTGTTGCAAGGAAGGAGCATTAAGAGGAGCACTGTAAAAGCTCAAGAGCTACTTGTTTTTATCTCTCCGAAAACTCATAAAGTGTAGAAATTACAATTCGTAGTTCACTTTCTGAACTAAAGCACCTATCTCAAAATCTAACTAGGCAGAAAAAACCAGGCAGAAAGTATATGGTGCTTCATTCCGTGAGATGGTTCCACGGTGCTTCAGTTCCTTTCCTTACAAGACTTGACCAGTTTTAGTTTAGCAGTTTTAACATTCATTCTGACACTTTTCTAGTTTGTTGGCATTGCCTTTCCAGTTCATAATGGAACCGTTTCTGTGGGAGAATAATTTCATGTTTTGAGAATGACTTCTTACTAGTTATACTTAGAAGTTTTCAGTCTGATATTTATCTATGTGTAGCATGAAATAAAAATCTACCAGATACAACCAATCTGTTTACCTGATCTGCTTTGAGTAGGTCTGACGTATGCCACCTTTCATATGGGTTCGTTCACACCTTCACATAGATACATGGCAAAAGCGATATAGTATATACAGTGAAACTAAATAACTATTATATATAATACATATAATATATATAATATATAGCACTGTTAATAACGTGGTAACAGACTTCTTTGACAGTCTTCATGTTTCATAATAAAGCAAGAACATAACATTTTTTAAAATTGGGGCAGACTCCATTGTTTCATTTTAATGCCACAAAGGCTTTTATTAGTTCTTAGAGGTATTCTGTATCAAGTGTTTAATGTTGCTATGATGGAAATAGAATAAAAAGAGTGAAATTGTCTTCTTTCAGTTAATCAAAAGGAAGATACGCATGTGCAAAAATAGACAAGGTAATATGGCAATTATGAGGCTGGAGGAGGAATGCAGGATGACAGAAAAAAGCAAAACAGAAAAGCAATACTCAGTTCTTCAGTTTAATTTATTCCATTGAGTTAACAATACATACAGTTCATTTTTATTTATTTCTTCACTTGCAAGAGGATAGTAAAGTCCATAATATAGCCATATCACTATTACTTTTGGTAGCTGCTTTTTTCCGTCTTGGATCAAGAGCCAATAGTAATTGCATGAAAAAAGCATATTGCTGTCTCTTTAAAATGTTCATATTAATCTATTTATCATTGTTTGGATAAATTAGTATTCTAAGATTGGCATCAAAGAAATACTATTGGATGATTATGGTATTTCTAAAAAAACTTTCCTGGTATACTTTAACTGTGTTTGTTTTCAGTGTTCAGAATTCTCAGTGGATATGTATGGTATAAATATTGAAGTAGTAGGACCAAGGAGACCCATGGTCAAGTTCACTTAGTCACATTGATTCTATATCAAGGTACTCTAAGAGTAAAATTGACTAAACTATATCTGTCAGGTATAAAACATCAGCATCCTCCAGAGCTTGTGGAACTACAACTCCTGGTTTCTCTTATCACTGTCTGTGATGGCTGAAGCTGTATGAATATGTTACACCAACAACAAACATTGCAGGTTCCCAATTACTAGTATAGTGCCTTTATTTAATTAAATAGACTTCCACAACTCTGAGTGAGCCCGACAGAAATTAATATATGTTACATGAATTGATTTATTGAAGTTGCACATTGCATTGAATCTCATAGCAATTTGGTATTATTGAATTTGTTTAGCAACTTTCCACTGTCTGACACAGCATTAGGAGAAATAATAGTTTGACTTAAAATTTGAATTGACTAAGAACTATTATGATTTAACCAATCAACAGTACGGGATTATTAAGGTTTACATTTTAAGTAGGCTCCTTTTGAGATTATACCAGTCTATCAAAAATGAGAAAACTAACCAATGTATAGCAGTAACGAGTGCTAATTAACTTTGTACCTTTAGATCATTTGCTGAATATTTTATGGCTATGATTTAAAAAATCTGTACTTCACAGTGAAGTTTTTTAACCCTTACCTTTGCTCCCAACCAATCATTTCCCCTCCCCTGGGAAATTAGTAGAATTGACAAGTATGCAAAACAAGATGGATGATTAATCTGTTTAGTTCTCATACTGACATTTACACAGTTAATTGCATGGTATTGATGCTCCGTAAATGGTCCTGAATATTAATGGCAGATTTGGTTAAACCTGAAAGCTGTTTGTTTAGGGGATTCACTGGAGAAAAAGAATGCTTCATCAACTTTAGATTTCCATCACAGATTTTATGACATATCATGGAACATAAGTGTTTTTTATGGCTTGTAAAAATGGCTTCAATATTTTACATTCTATGCTTCAAGGAATCCTGATTGGCAGTTGATTAGCTTTTTACTCAAGTCGTTATCTTTTTGAGTGAAATTAGTTGACTAGAAAATTGCATTGTAATTCACTAGTGGAAACCAACATTTAAAAAGCCCACTTATGATTGTGGAGCCTAAATACAACTTGAAATATTTATTTATCTTCAAATAAAAAGCTACTGTATGCTGTGATATATGGTAAACGCTCAGTTATGACATTCCTTATGCTAAATCATTCTCCTGGGAAGAATCCAAGAAGAACTGTTTACCTGCAAGCCTTTTAATAAACAAATAAGACTTTAAAAAGAGCAGCAAGATTGGGAACGCCATAGATCAAAGACAATTGGGTTAATAATTCTTCCTTTTTCAGGTAAATTAAAAATATTTAATAATATGATTCTGCCTCAGAGCAACTATTTGAAGCATACTTGTTTTTGAAATCATGTGCACAATGAACGAAATATCTACTGTATCAACAGGGTCTATGACAACTGCCGAATGGATGTTGCTGGATGGGCGTGGCCAGGTCGATGCAGAGGATTAGGTGCAGCTGACTTGGAGCAGTTCACTGGGGTCAGCTGGCTCAGGGCAACTGGGTGGATGTAGCTGGGTGGACACAATCAGGTTGGTGTGACTGGGTGGGTGCTGCCAGCCAGGCATGACCAGGTGGGAGGAACCAAGTTGCCCCGGGCAACTGGACGCAGAGCAAACTCAGCGCCCCACCAGAAGAAAAATCAGCCGAAGTGATTTTTCAATCTCTGCCCCAAAGGCTGAACTGGCAATGTGGCTGCCGTGAGGGATGAAGTGGACGGCGGGGAGCAGGCAGGGGCTTCCTATGTGACACCCCCTGCTCTTACCTCTGTGCTGGAGGGGGGGCTCACGAGGGCTGAGGGGCTGTGCAGCTTTCATTTTCTCCCTCCCTGTGCTGCTCGCATGAGTGGCGGAGGGGCATCACAGGGTTTTCTTTCTTTCTTTCTTTTCTCCCTCCTTCTCTCTTTCTATTCTAGATCTTCCTCACATTTGCCTCAGATACATAAATAAGAGAGAAGAGAAAAACAAATGACTTTCCAAACCAGAAGAAAATTTGGTACTGGTTGTAAGACTACTAGATTCTTTAGAGATATCCCTAAATTTATGGGGTTATGGTTTTATTTTGAAGAAAAAAACTGGGAAAAACCACTTACAAAGGAGAATGCATGACATTGGGAGTATATAAATTAAACAATTTTTTTTTGAATAAGTTAGAGTAGACACAGCAAAGAACAATCCATACCACAGAATAATTGGCATAATATATAAGAAAATCTGCTAAAATGCACATGTTTTTAGTTTAGTTTTATACCATAGATACACGCAAAATATTTCATTCCTCTATGGAAAGTTCCAGAGTGAGTGAGAAAAGCCTGATACTTTGACATGCAAACACAATTAGCTGCTGTGTGTACACACACACACTTCCTTCAGTAAAACATTGGTATTTATTAAAAAGAAAAAATTGTCTTCGGTTACACAAAGAAAATGTCACACTTGGGACCTAAAATGTCTCTTGGCCAGGTTGATCAATTCTATCAAGTTAAGCTTTAAGTGGCAATCAAGAAGTGATCTTTCAATATAGATAGGACTAGGAAATAATTCTCACTCTTTTTCCCTGACATTGTATCTTCCTTTGAGAAGTAACAGATTTTCCTTTACCTGCTTGAATGATCAGCTATGGAGGCATCTTTAAGCATACTTGTCCAGCAGATAAGGGGAAAAGAATATTTTGCATTTTTATCATGTGGGCATCTAAGATAGTTCTGAGTCATTTCTGGACCTTTTCCTCAGAAATTGTATTATTTCTAAAACATCCTTGATTAATATTCATTTTATTTATATATTTTAAATATTTATGTAGCTGTCTTTGTATCAAACTTGAGGCAAATGACAATAAAAAAATAAAAAAAATATTTAAAAAAGATTAAAATGAAAAAGTCACACTCTGTGCTGTTGGCCAGGACTGATGATATTGGCAAAGTTATTTCTTTCAAGAAAGATTTGAAATCTGCAATACTATAGAGAATATCAGTGTAAGAGGTGCTACGTAACACATCAACATATATATTTATTCTAGATGGGAAACTCTGTCAAACACAGACATGAATGTGGTCCAAATGTCTTCAATTATAGCTGAGTTAAGCAGAGGGTAGTCAAGAAATAGTTCAGAAAGTTGAATCAAATTAGATGTTTATATAATTCTAAAGATAGAGTCAAGATATCATGACTTGGTAATATGAGCCTTCCTCAGATGAGCACAAGGACCAAGACAGGTTTTGCCAATGCCAGTGGCAGACTCAAAACTGCAGCAGAAACAGAATGATCCAACCTGCCTACTCAAGATACAATAGGCTTAGACCTTGAGTAGCAATCTCCTTCACCCAACTTGCTAACATAATAGTAGACAGAACTGCAAAGGAATGTTCAGATATATAACAAACTAACATGAAAACACCAAAACAGAACAGAACCAAATGGCTCAGGAAGAATCAGAGGCTAAAACTGTAGCTGAGGAAACATGCTGGGGCAATGTTATTTTGAAGACCTCATGATGATTCTGTTAAAATGTTTCCTTTTTTTGGAACTGCTTCTTGTAATACTAACTGGTTCACATTTTGAATTGTGTTGCTGTTCCTTGCCCTTATATGCTGACTATTTGATAAGAAAGCCATGTCATATACGTATAAACTTGAATTGGATTTATAAAACAAACCTGATGTTTTAATTGCTGTTAAAGACAGATAAACACAATTTCTTATGAGACACAAATACAAGATAACAAATTTCAGAGTTAGAACTTCCCAGGTGAGTTATAAGGTTTTTTTTAATGGATTGACAACCACCAACAAATTAAATTTCAGTCCATGCAAGGTAACAGATCTGTTGATGGATGTTTTGTTTTTTGAGTGATGGAATTTGCCCTGTTTTGGAAAATGACAACATTTGTTTGGATTTGGAAGCCAAGGAGGGTTAGACCCAGATAGTGTTTTGATGGCAGACTACCAAGGAACACTTGAGCTAAAAGCTACAGTGAGAAGTCAAAAATATCTTGAAGCAAAGTGATAGTCATTTCTGAAGTTTGCTACAAAAACTGCATGGTTGCGTGAAGCCCTTAGAAATCAAGTTTAATTCTAGAGTATGTTTATGTGAATGAAGGCAAATATGCATATGCTGGGATGATGTTGCAGGATCCAATCTGAGTTGGTCACAGGAATCAAATGTTTATGTATGCTGCTGATTGTCTTTTGAACATTTCCAGTCTGATCTGGAGATTCTTTATAGGTCTTTGCTTCAGTATCTGGAATCTGGATGGGACAAAAGTTGAATCTTACCAAGATGAATAGAATAGAATAGAATAGAATAGAATAGAATAAACAGAGTTGGAAGGGACCTTGGAGGTCTTCTAGTCCAACCTCCTGCTCAGATAGGACACCCTATACCATTTTAGACAAACGGCAATTGTTTGGTGGTTGAGCAGCTCTCTTACTAGTTCTTGGAGGATGTCATTTTCCCTGAAAATGAAGGTGCACAACTTGAGAGAAAAGTGCTTCTGAATTCGTAGCTTTATTTAAAACACCAGCCACAGGTGCCTTTGTCCAACTAGCTGATGCTCTAGTTGTAGTCCTATTTGGAATGGCAGGTTCTGGGAACAGTTACTTATTCACTAAATTATTTCCAGATTGTAATTACTATACTGTCTTCTATCTGATACTACTTTGAAGATTATTTGCTGAAAAATACAGCAGTCTGTATGTTGATAAGTGAAAAGCCATTTCAGAAATATAACATCTAGTTTGCAGGTGCCGCACTTCTGAATGCTGGTTGGAATCCCTGATGCCTCTTCAGTCCACTCTACTAAGCTAGTCTCTACTTTAATCTCTTTTCAGAGAATGGGGAAAAATAGATGTTACATTTTTGGAGACTAAGTTCTAAACTTTTTTTTCTTATCAGCAGTGGCTGTTTAATTTTTAAGACCATCATGTTTATGGTTTTTATTGCTGTTGTGATTTGATCTGTAAACCACCTAGAGATGAGTTATTATGGCAACTGGAGATAAACCAACATGCTATCACTGGCAGTCCAAAGTTGGTGCAGATTAGTGAGATTTGGAGAGACAAGGTGCTTAAAAACTGATTATGCTCATTATAGTTAGGCAATATTTTTTGAGGAGCAGTTACATTTTGCTTAATTTTTGGTGCAAATATACTTGCTGGTTCTTTATCTAAGGAGGTTAATTTGGTACCAATACTTTTAGGATACTTTTATTCTGTGCTTTTATTATCTTTCAAAATCTATATTTTCATTTTATTGTCATGTGAGCTGGAAACATAATCCTGTAATCATGAATTAAGAAATTTCAGAAGAAATTTCAAAAAGTATAGCTCTGTACATTCTGTCCATGTCACAAAATTGTAACAATTATCATTCTTATTAATATAAGTGTATGATGCTTGAGAATAATCTTTCCCAGGGAGGCAACAGAAATTACAGTTTTATTTGTATCATATTGTTTTCTTTGCTTGCTTTCTTATATTTCTGGAATTTATCTCTTGCCCCTTCAATGCCAGATGGCATAAGGGCGGTTTATAAAGGTAAATAAAAAATACAAAATTTCAAAAACTAGCTACAAAAAACAGCTGGAAATAATACACCCCTTAGGCTTATTTGGATAAATGTGTCAAAGACGTACAGTCTATTTCCTAACCTAGAGGCTGAATAGAATGTGGGCAGGTGGCAGAATGCCTTTTAGCTAGTCTAGTTTAATCGTAGCCAGATGGTAATTCAGATGGTAGCTGTAAAAAAAATGTGATATGTGAAGATATTCTATGCTCAGTGCTGTTTCTTCCAGTGTTTGTAAAATTCTACTTTGTTTGTAAACTAATATTCCTTTATTATTATTTCTAAAGCTGATGCATAAAATGTTCAATAAATTCTCATATTTGGGGTGCAACCCACCTGGTTGCCCATTGAACTAGTCTATCCTATCCTATCCTATCCTATCCTGTCCTGTCCTGTACTCTGTTCTGTATTCTACCCTACCCTACCCTACCCAAACCGACCCAAAC
>JANHFO010004468.1:42299-52995 GCA_032468095.1 Pareas carinatus
GGCTGTGCCGACCATCCCGGAAAGTCTGAACCCAATTGGTTCAGTACTTTCCGGGATTACCTACCAGACACAAACGCCCCTAATTTTTTATATATATAGATTTCATGATGCGGGAAGTATTAGGTAGCTTAGAGGAATGTTTTTATTTCTTTAATTCAAACATTTAATATTCTACTCACTAACACAAAGGGATTAGATAGATCCACAAAGTAATATTGAATCAAACTTTAATCTTCAAACTGAGTTTTTAATAATAACGAACACAATTTTCTTTTCACTTGGTAACCAGATAAGTTAATAACCAGTCACATTAACATGACAGAAATGTAATGTGAGGGTTATCGGTATCTTTTTGGCCGTGCGTGCATCCATACCTTGCAAGTAAAATCTGTCGTTAGGTACATGGTATGCATTTTGAACCATATTTGGAACTCTCCATATCTATCAACTTTCACTATTATCACGGATGTACCGCTATTTTAGATGGAATGGGGGAGATTTTCTCTTTCCCCCTTTCTTGAACAGGAAGAAAAAGTCTTACTTAACTTGACCAACCAAACTCCCCCTGGCCCAGCAGAATATCCTTAAATCAGAGAGTTGTTCCTGTTCCATTAATCCATAACAGATAGATCCTGCTAGGCTTTTTGGCTTCAGCTTTGTGAGAACTTCAAACAAAAGGCAAAGACACTCTTCTCTCTTCAGAATAAAGGAATGAGAATGAAAGCAACCGTCAAATTCAATATTTTCACCGTCTTTCCCCCAAACAGGTTTAAATTTAGAAGCACACCTAATTATTATTACAGTTGCTGGAAGTTGGTTTTGTTTTGTCTCATTCTTATGACAGAAGTGAAAAAGTTTGTTTATTGAAAAATATTTTCTTTTGTTTAGTGGATGGATGTATACATAGAGCTGCTGGTCCTTGTCTAGTTGCTGAATGTCGCACCCTGAATGGCTGTGAAACTGGGAAAGCCAAAATCACTTGTGGTTATGACCTACCAGCAAAATGTGAGTAAACTATTTCATACTTCTTTTTTTAAAAAAAGAATCAGGTGAAATTTTTATGTCTATGTCTACATATTTATATTTAATTTTCAACAAACCTATGTAATGAAACATTAATGAAATTAGCAAAATTAAGTGTGGTTAATAGTGACTTTTGTCCTTTGGAGAATGGAGATATTTTAAAAGCTCAGGTTCTGCTAAATAATAGGATGTATTCTGTTTATTTTGGGAAGTTGGATGGGACACAGATTTATGCCTATGAAAAAGTCTTCTAGCATTTAAAGAGAATATACATTTCCATTTTGACTACATAGTTTTAGTGATGGTGGTTTCACCAGAAGATTGGCAAAGAGGCATTGGATAGTTCGAATGTATTCTTTTTTACTTAGGTATCTGGCACATGAAACTATATTCCCATGTAATGTCACCCAGAATTAACCAAGGATATATTTTAATCATTAAAAGGTTATATTCTATTTTATCCTGTCCATATTATAGAACATGTATATAGATAGGTGTTTCTCAATGCTCCTTAATCTTTGGATGGTCTCCTCTTTGGCTGGAGTAGTTGAAGCAGTATTCTATTCGGCCTTGGCAAAAGCAAATGAGATGAGGTCATTGAAAACAGGTGTGATTAATTCCATTTTGGAGTCTGCAAAAGTTGTTCAGAAGTTTCCAAGAGGTGGGGAAACAGATGCAGAGCTAACTGGTAAAAGTGTTTGCTGATTTTTGCTGATGCTGTATGTTTGCTGATTTTGAAAGGATATGCCTGCTGTCATGATTGGAAAAAGAGGCGAAAGGTCTTTCTTGGTTCTTATTCATTTTTTTGGTATTTGTTAGTGTCTTGTATTCTTTAATATTTGTGGAGGATTTTTTTCCATTGATGTGTTATGTACTACTATCTTCTCATTCTGCCTTTAAATAAAGCTTTATTGATGTGGTCATTGCTTCTGAATGCAAAATTCCCTTTGATTGAATCCTGCTGGGCTGAGGACAGAGCAATACAGAGATGCACGGCTTCTGACCTGATACAGATTTCTTGGGAGCAAATTCATTTTACGCCAAAAAGATTAAAGTGATTTGTGTTGTTTCAGCTCTTCGGTGTAGATTGATTGACAAATACTGTGAGGACTTTGTTTCACCTAAACATTCAGTGGAATACTGCTTTCAATATTCAAATATGTTTTTCTCACTTCAAAACCTTGAATTGGCAGCAGTCCTATTATATGTAAATGAGGAGATGATTATTTTCTTTTCCACATTACATAATAGTGGAACCATGCTTAGAAAGGTAAACACTGAAAGAGTAGTAATATGCAGCTCGGGTGCATAATAACAGTTATTAAGAAGTAGGCTATATTTTATACTGTAAAACTCACTGAATGATTTGGACATTCAGGGTCATTTCTTTACAGTTCAAAATTGCGAGGGGTGCTGCTGTGTTCCAGAGGTTGCAAATTTCTATTCTCTGCTTTTAATCAAAGTTACATTCAATACATTAAATGTAATATACATTTAATCAAAATTAAATCTGATTTATAAAATTGGTTCAGTACTCCAGTTTGACTGTCCTGTAAAATTAATTTCAGTCCAGGAGAAGGCCCGTGATACAATTGAATGAACACTGTATCTCAACCTGTACCAAACTTTGAAACAGGCATTGCTTCAATAAAAACGTTGTGCCATCCCATTCCTTAGAAAGCTGCTTCACGAAACAACGCACATTCCCAGCTTCTAGCCAAAAAGAGGTTGTGCTGCTCTGTTTCACTTTTAAGGCTAACTTGAATTGTCCCAATAGGTAGAGGAGGCTTTTGTGTATATAAGCAGAAACCTCTTCCGAGGAATGGAACTACTGGTCAAAGCCGTGAACTGATGGGAAGTGCCAGTAAGAGGCAAATTATGTTACCTTCCTACCTCAAAGCAGCTCACATAGGTAAATTGTAGACATCTTATAGATTTCAATGTAGGAATATTCTGTGCCTTCCTACTAAAGTCAAAAACTATTTTATATCTTTGTCGTTCTCAAGCTCAGCATCCTTTTGCAGCTTGATTCACTTGGGAAAAATCCCTCAGGAGCTTCAAAACCCAGGATCATTGGGACAGTAAGCTCTTTATTTCCCATCCAGAAAGGGAGGGTGCTTCGTGCAACTAGTCTGCAATAGTTTTTTCTCTCATCCAAGATTGCATCCCTTTTCTGGTCTCCTGGAGAGAATCTGTATTATGTTGCCTGCCATATAAATAGGGATGCATAAGCTACGGCCGTACACAAAGCGCTGCGTCTTTTATTTAAGAAACCATTAATTTTAGATGTTACACTTGCTTCTTTGAAGTATCCTCTAAAATAAAAAGCTCCCAGAGCAGCTAATAATGATCTATAATGAGATAGTAAAAAATAGAATACAAAAGGAAAGAGATTGGAGCAAAGGAAGGGAGCAAAGCTGCATATTCTGTTATCTATTCTTTATAGCTGAAATGGCTTTGTAAAGAAGAAAAGGTTTTGGAAGAGGAGTAAAAAATCATGGATTTTTCCCTTCTGTGGAAGCGGAATGGATGTGGGACACTGCAGAGCTAAAGTAATGGTTTCCCATGTTTCCTCGATAAACTGGATAGAATGACTAAACATTAAAACAGGAGGGGTGAAGAAACCAATTGCACAGTTGGAAGAAAACAAGGCCTGAAGATTATTACTATAGATTTTGTGAAGCCTAAACCAGGTTTTTAGTCAGGAATACTTTCTCCAAAGTGCAAATAAGTGGAGCGGAGTCCAAATTCTTAACTAAGTCTATCAAGAAAGATAGACTAAGAACAACCAAACTCTTGGGTCCTTAGTTTTTGAAGGATTTAATCCTGTCTTTTCTAAAAGAGATGATTTGTGTAGCAGAAGAAGAGAAAGAACTCCGTGAAGTAGTATTAGTAGTAATAATCCAGAGACATCTTCAGAAAACCTGGTTTTTGAGTACTAGAAATTCAGTGAGCAGATAGAAAACAAGCAATGCTGCATCAACATCAGGTCGATTGTGGAATAATGAATGAAGGACATCTGAAGGTAATATCAGGATAGTATAGGTAACAGGTTGGAACATTATTTACACAGAATTTTTAAGTTAGAAAATATATTAATATTTGGCAAAGTTTAATTGATACTTTTAATTTGTTTCTGACCTAGCTTGCTTCATTTTAGTGAGGAAAATTTCCCTTTTTTAAGAAAAAAAACAAGATCACATTCTGACCCAGTACTTTTTTGTTATGTGGTTTTGTGTGAATGTTCTCATACTCATCAGTCACAGCAAACTGTTACATAAAAATGATATGATACAAATGCCACTATTACATATTTGATCACTGGTACAGTATCTGTCACAGCTTTTAAGACACATAAGACTGTCATCATTTGTCATCCTGTAGACACCAGCACTATGAAAAAAGACAGATTGGTTGGGCATAGTCCAGAATGGTTAGAGGGATAGTTTATTAGGATCCCACTGGTTTACTTTCATGATCTGTTATAGTGGCCTCTTGGTCTGCATTAGATGTCATTTGCTGGCTGATCAAATCTACAAATTTGCTGGAGCTGGAGCCTTCTTTTCTATATAGTTTTTAAGTCTCTTGGCATTTTGCTACATCTTATTGTATAGTATATAATAAAATAGCTGTCCTCTCCTGGGCTACAACTAGATATTGAGCCAATCCATCTGTAATTCAAGGAGATATTCATGAAAGACTAGCCACTAAATCAATACCAAAGCAGTATGTGATGTTTCAGAAATATTAGATTAAGTTCCATTGGATGAGAGCAAGACAACAGATGTCAGGGTTCAGGTAAAAAGGAGCCAATATATAACATCTGTCAGGCATTCAGAGCACACAAATAGTCAAGTATACAAGGTTATAGTAGTACACAATTTTCTGGCAATAAGTTGCTCTGTAACAGAGAGCTTTATGATGAAGGTTGCGACAGCATCACTGCCATACCCTAACTCATGTGATCTGACAGCAAAGCCTACTAACTATTGAGTATGTTACAGTTTTCTTCCCAAAGTTACAGAGCACCTTGATGCCTTTGTGTCTTTTTATATTTGACGCAGTGATGCTGCTGTTTTCACTAAGTGGGTGACTGTACAAGTGAATCTGGGCTCTGAGGACCCTCTTGTGAGAAACTACACGACTGCTCCAGTACCATTGCTAGGATAGGATTTGAGATCTACTGTGGCTAAGATGTTCAGAAGCACTTGGAGTATACATGACTAGTGATCGATTAAAATGCACTTTTGTTCCTTATAAATAGTAGTTACCCATATTGTTAGTATACTAGAACAGAATTTGAGCATTTTCTTCAGGGGGATGATGTAAATATTCTAATGATCTTGATGATGTCCAAGAATTGATAAAGAAACAACTGATCCAATTTTAAAGGCCAAAATAAATATATTGGAGTCTGCTGAATTTGTGGATAGGAAATAACTAATGGCAAAAGAAGTTACTTTGAGCTTCCTAAAGAAAGATTGTCAATAGAGAAGATAGGACCAATTTGTTTTGAATCTATTCTCATTTTATCTATGCTCATCTATAAATTCACTTTGTTCTGCACTTAATTTTTGTTTTTTAATATTTATAAACATAATTAGTTTAGTCACACATATAAGAACCCCTGAATTATATCTACAGAGATCCCCAGTAGTCATAGATTAATTGAAAGCCATCATATTTTGTACTTTTAGTTTCAAAGAAACGGTAGACTTGTAGAAGATTATTTCATTGCTAAGCAAGATAGTCCTTTGGAAGTCAATGACAAAAATTGATATTTAATGTCCATGAGAGATTGATTGCTTAGACCATAGTCTCTCTCAGTCATGATGCTCTCCAGATATTTTGCTCTGTTGTCTTTATCATTTCATCCATCTGGAAGATTATCTGTGCTAAGGATGGACGAAATAACTTGGTGATGATCAGGTTGTAACAGAGGGTCTCATATCTGCTCCTTGATGGGTTGTTTACATAGAAAGATACTGAGATTATATTCAGGATTCTATTTTATTCCCATTTTGTTTAGTATCAATGTGAAGCTACTCAGAAGGAGCATTTGGAAATTCAGAGTGAAATGTCATCCATATATAATGATATGTAGCTCTGTCCCTTCTTTCCTTTAGATACAATGAGACAGTGGAAATGCTGAATCAGTTCCTGGCCATGTTAATGATCTGACTAAGGGTGAAGAAAAAGAAGTTTAGGCTAGACAATGGAGATATGAGTGAATGATTTATCTGCTTAACTGAGTGGTATTCAGCACCCTCTAGAAGAGATGTGTCCTAAAAAGAAAATCACATACATAGATCAGTCTATGGTATAAATTAAGGCAAAACTCTTCAGTGGCATAAGCCAACTTTTTATCAGCTTAAGATGGTGCACGAGTTATAATATTTGCTTAGCTACATTTGTTATGGTTATCTACTCTTTAATCTCGCTTTTAAGCTTATCACTCATTCATTCACTGTAGTCTTTCATGATGAGGTGTGGTAAGCATCTATCCAGAAACAGAACTTTTCAATGGTAGCCCCTATCTGGAATGCTCTCCAATATGCCTGTCTCTGATTTTATTCTCTTTCTTTTTTCATTAGGCAAGGAAATAATTATTTTTCCATGTATTTTAATAAATTAATACATTTGATATATTTAAAGAGTAAGATAGAAAAAAGGGAAGTTTAAAATCTGTTTTGGACTATATGAGATCATAGGAGAACACCCAATTGGATTAGCTTAATTCAGTACAATACTTAAATACTGTTTTAGAAGGATAAGAAAAAATGGAAATAAAAGTTATATGATTACGGATATGCAAAGAGATTATGTATGCTGCAAAACTAACTGGGGGAACAAGAAGGAGAAGAAAGGAAGAAAGGGGGAAGAAGAAGAAAGTGAAGAGAAAGTCGAGGTAAGGAGAGTGAGAAGAGAAAAGTGGAGAGGAGGAAGAGAAAGAATGAGAGAAGTAGGAAGAGAGAAGAGAGGAAAAGGTAGTGGAGGAGAGAGAGAAGCAAAGAGAAGGGAAGTGGGAAAGAGAGGAAGAGGAAGAGGCAGTGGAGAGGAGGAAGAAAGGTTTGAAAAGAAGAGAAGAAGGAAGAAAGGGAAGGAGATGGGGGGAGGAAAGAGGAGAAAGAAAAAGATAAGGAAAAGAAAGGAAAAGGAAAAAAAATGAAGAAGATGATGAAGGCGAAGGAGAGAAAGATATAAACAAATAAGAAATCAGCAAGGATAGCAAATGAGAACTGTCGTCTTAATATGTTATGTATATTTGATCAGATAACATAATATATAATTGTGATAACTATATTAATGCAGGCAATTTGATAATGGAAGGTAGTTGACTGCCTCTAAAAACTTGCTGGCCTGGGCTTGTCACCTTTATTATAACTTTCTTCAATTTCTTGTTGATGTATGCCATAAAATGAAAAGCAAATAAAAAATTTTAATTAGAAAATATAGGAAGGGTGGGTGGGTGCGAAGAGAAACCAAAGGTATTAGAAGCAAATGTTTTTTCTTCTTTACAAGATAAAAGGAACGAATACATACACACACACACATGTATGCATTTGACACTGAAGATATAAAAATATAAATGTAAAAGTGTAAATGAATTTACTGCAAAATATATATACCAATAAAAATTATAAACTTAAATTAAATTAATGCATTTGAGTTTTAAATATATTGCTATTCTGAAAACTTTCTATATGACCTCTGCTTGACTTTTTTGATCCTACATTTTAATCACTGTGTTTTAGTATATAATTTAATTATTTTAGAGTTTTGTGATTTTAGTCATCTTGTGAAAACCTGCTTTCACAAGTATAGCATGAATTTGTTTTTAAGTAGACAAATAAATTGCAAACTGTGGAAATGTATTAATGTAGCCTCTGCCCTTTAGGAAATGTTGTTTGGATATAAACTCACATTTCTGATAAACTTAATGTAGATCAATCCTATGTGATAATGTAACTCTGCTCTCTCGAGTAATTTGTGTTGTAATGCAAGTATTTAGAAGCTATATTGACATCATCCACAGTGAAAATAATCAAGCTGGTTAATTAAAGTTTTCTTCAGAGATTAGGAAGTTCTATGTTGTGTATGTATAATAATCTGGTTTTATTTTAAAAATTCTATTTGAAACCATTAGTAAAAGAGAAGTTTTTTAAAGTTTGTTTTGGATTACTTAGAATATGATAATTGAATAAAATGATAATACATATATTCAGTACATTTAATACACAGGGGGACATTATTTTTAATTATGCATATTTTTCTTTTAACATAAAATTATGAAAGCATTTCATCAAATAGGCACTGCTATATAGTCACTCGCTAATGTCTGAGTTGCACATGCTGTTCATTTGCATGTACTTTAAACGCAGGTAGGTAGGTAGGTAGATAATTTGTCTTTGATATACATACATATGTATGTGTGTATGTATGTATGTGTGTATGTATATGTATAAATAAGTTTGCAAACACTAGGAAGAAGCCAAAGGCGCCAGCCTGAAGATGGCAAGTGAGACCTTGCCGAAACGTCGCCAAGATATTCTCAATCTTACACAGGAAAAGATCCGAACACACCTAGACCTACATACCTGTACCCGTGAAAATCTGCGAAAACATATATATACCTATGCATGTGACCCTCTACCTCTTTACAAAAAGGCATATATTATACAATTAATTTTATGTGGTTAAACTTTTTAAAATTAATAAGTGAATATGACACTTAGCTGAGAAAGTTAGCAGTTCAGCTTCCCCACTTGGAAGTCACTTAGGAAGTGTTAGCTGCTATTTTAGTAATTCCTAGACTCAGCTGTTCAATTCTGTTATTGGGATAACACTACCATACAAGGGTATCATAAGAGTTCCTCAGATAATATATGAGAATGATCGTTTTAGAGTGTTCATTATTATTCTTACTCAATCAATACTGTGCATAAACACTTCTTCTGAGAGAGAAGGCACTGATTGCTTCCCCTTACTGAAACTGGTTGAAATTTTAAAGAGACTTGAATTGTAGCTATAAAGATGCTCTGAATCCTTTACTGAAGTATTCCAAGGGAGAGAATATGAACAATGTGATCCATAAAGATACTGGACAGCTTCCATCTCTGTCATTGGTTTCTGTTGAAAGGACTTCTGAATCAATGTCACTAAGGGGTGTCAGTTTTTCTGGAATATATATCTTTTTCTTTAGAGCTTCTCTTCTGTAAATATTTAATGAGAACGTGACTTAAAACTTAATTTATATGCAAGGGTATAAATCAAAGTTGGTATCCTTAGGCAGCTGATACCTTGCTTTCTTATCAGTACAAGAGCAGCAACATGGTTGTAGCCAATAAGTGTCACCTGAAGGGAAATGCACCTGTGCATCTACATTGGCACTGGATTGTTATTACCATCAGAAGGATAAAGGAGTAAATCTAAGACTGTGCTGAGCAACCTTTCTATATGCCACACTGAAGATTTAGAATATCAGCTCAGTAAACAGGTGAAACCAAGATCACATTTAGATGCTATTTATATTTGGGTCTAACTGCAGACAACATCTGTCAAGAAGAGTCTGTGATTTAGGATTGGACATTCTGCATATGTTTTTCCCTTATTGCTGCACTGTCTGGGCACCTGGGAGTCATCCTCTTCATTGATCTTCCATAGAGCTTTTAAAGTGTAATTGTTGCTTGGACTGCAGACCCTGGAATGGGGTGAGAATTTTATCAGTAAGTGTCAATGTAGTATATGACTCTTTTGAATATTTTGATGTGGGTGCTGTAAAATGCTGGGAATCATTTTGGAGTATGCTTGTATTAAAAAACTATAACAAAATCAATCTTGAGAATTGTAGAAAGGTTACTCAGCAGTCATTGAAACATATAAAACTGCTTTCTTTTTTCTCATATAGTCCAGCGTTATCAATATGGACTGGCAGGCAGGAGTTCAATACAGGCAAGTTATAACAGAAGATGCCAAAGATTAACCTTGGGCATTCAGATGTGCAAACGGGAATTCAAGATTTTTGAAATATGTGGGACTGCTAGTATTTAAAAGATTAAATTATGATGTTTCAATCAAGAGGAAGTGAGCCAGAGAAAAAGGAAAAAGGAAAAAAGTCTCTGCAGATTTACTCTGCTAGTTGTAGCTGACATTAGGAGGCTATGCTAATCTCTATTTTTTTAAGCCATTGAGCCAGCACTGTCAGAAAATATTTCCATGGTCATGTCATTAGCATGACATGTTGTTGTGCAAAGCGTATGGTGAACCACGGAATGCTGTTACCTTCCCACCAAAGTGGTACCTATTTGTCTACTTGCATTTACATGCTCTTGAATTGCTGGGTTGGCAGAAGTTGAGGCAAGTGATGGGAGCTCACTCTGTCACACGGTGGTAAAATTCAAACTGCTGGAGTATAGATCTTCTCCAGCATCTTTTAAACCACTGAGTCACTGTAACTCTGAGAAAAAGACAAAAGAATATGCAAGATAATAATCAAATATGGGATATTGCTTTCATTCTTATAGATCTCAACTCTGTTTTTTTTTCAAGTATGGAATAATTAGCATTTTCTCATTCACTAATTGGTTAACACATATTTTATTTATTTATTTATTTGTTTAAATTTATATACCACCCTTCTCCCGAAGGACTCAGGGCGGTGTACAGAAAACAT